>OZ014506.1:58551379-58613879 GCA_963966075.1 Aphodius sticticus
GCAGTCGGAGTCGAATGTTTTTTCAATTTTTTTACATGCACAGCCTTCACAATATCGACTTTTTTAGTATTCGGCATAATGATTTATAACCTGAGACAAAAGGGTAACAAGTAGATTTAGCATTAAAATAATCAAATTCATAACTTCGATCTGCCTTCGTGATTTGGGCTTTCTTCGATATATTGCAATTCAAAGTATAGCTAATATTAAGCTAATAGCTAATATAGCTAATATTTCGCGTATTTCTTATTATTTAATATTTATTTATTATTTATTTATTATTTATTATTTGTTTATTATTTATTTATTATTTATTTATTATTTATTTATTATTTATTTATTATTTATTTATTATTTATTTATTATTTATTTATTATTTATTTATTATTTATTTATTATTTATTTATTATTTATTTATTATTTATTTATTATTTATTTATTATTTATTTATTATTTATTTATTATTTATTTATTATTTATTTATTATTTATTTATTATTTATTTATTATTTATTTATTATTTATTTATTATTTATTTATTATTTATTTATTATTTATTTATTATTTATTTATTATTTATTTATTATTTATTTATTATTTACTTATTATTTACTTATTATTTACTTATTATTTATTTATTATTTATTTATTATTTATTATTTATTTATTATTTATTTATTATTTATTTATTATTTATTTATTATTTATTTATTATTTATTTATTATTTATTTATTATTTATTTATTATTTATTTATTTATTATTTATTTATTATTTATTTATTATTTATTTATTATTTATTTATTATTTATTTATTATTTATTTATTATTTATTTATTATTTATTTATTATTTATTTATTATTTATTTATTATTTATTTATTATTTATTTATTATTTATTTATTATTTATTTATTATTTATTTATTATTTATTTATTATTTATTTATTATTTATTTATTATTTATTTATTATTTATTTATTATTTATTTATTATTTATTTATTATTTATTTATTATTTATTTATTATTTATTTATTATTTATTTATTATTTATTTATTATTTATTTATTATTTATTTATTATTTATTTATTATTTATTTATTATTTATTTATTATTTATTTATTATTTATTTATTATTTATTTATTATTTATTTATTATTTATTTATTATTTATTTATTATTTATTTATTATTTATTTATTATTTATTTATTATTTATTTATTATTTATTTATTATTTATTTATTATTTATTTATTATTTATTTATTTTATTATTTATTTATTATTTATTCATTATTTATTCATTATTTATTCATTATTTATTCATTATTTATTCATTATTTATTCATTATTTATTTATTATTTATTTATTATTTATTTATTATTTATTTATTATTTATTTATTATTTATTTATTATTTATTTATTATTTATTTATTATTTATTTATTATTTATTTATTATTTATTTATTATTTATTTATTATTTATTTATTATTTATTTATTATTTATTTATTATTTATTTATTATTTATTTATTATTTATTTATTATTTATTTATTATTTATTTATTATTTATTTATTATTTATTTATTATTTATTTATTATTTATTTATTATTTATTTATTATTTATTTATTTATTATTTATTTATTATTTATTTATTATTTATTTATTATTTATTTATTATTTATTTATTATTTATTTATTATTTATTTATTATTTATTTATTATTTATTTATTATTTATTTATTATTTATTTATTATTTATTTATTATTTATTTATTATTTATTTATTATTTATTTATTATTTATTTATTATTTATTTATTATTTATTTATTATTTATTTATTATTTATTTATTATTTATTTATTATTTATTTATTATTTATTTATTATTTATTTATTATTTATTTATTATTTATTTATTATTTATTTATTATTTATTTATTATTTATTTATTATTTATTTATTATTTATTTATTATTTATTTATTATTTATTTATTATTTATTTATTATTTATTTATTATTTATTTATTATTTATTTATTATTTATTTAATATTTATTTATTATTTATTTATTATTTATTTATTATTTATTTATTATTTATTTATTATTTATTTATTATTTATTTATTATTTATTTATTATTTATTTATTATTTATTTATTATTTATTTTTTATTTATTTATTATTTATTTATTATTTATTTATTATTTATTTATTATTCATTTATTATTCATTTATTATTCATTTATTATTCATTTATTATTCATTTATTATTCATTTATTATTCATTTATTATTCATTTATTATTCATTTATTATTCATTTATTATTTATTTATTATTTATTTATTATTTATTTATTATTTATTTATTATTTATTTATTATTTATTTATTATTTATTTATTATTTATTTATTATTTATTTATTATTTATTTATTATTTATTTATTATTTATTTATTATTTATTTATTATTTATTTATTATTTATTTATTATTTATTTATTATTTATTTATTATTTATTTATTATTTATTTATTATTTATTTATTATTTATTTATTATTTATTTATTATTTATTTATTATTTATTTATTATTTATTTATTATTTATTTATTATTTATTTATTATTTATTTATTATTTATTTATTATTTATTTATTATTTATTTATTATTTATTTATTATTTATTTATTATTTATTTATTATTTATTTATTATTTATTTATTATTTATTTATTATTTATTTATTATTTATTTATTATTTATTTATTATTTATTTATTATTTATTTATTATTTATTTATTATTTATTTATTATTTATTTATTATTTATTTATTATTTATTTATTATTTATTTATTATTTATTTATTATTTATTTATTATTTATTTATTATTTATTTATTATTTATTTATTATTTATTTATTATTTATTTATTATTTATTTATTATTTATTTATTATTTATTTATTATTTATTTATTATTTATTTATTATTTATTTATTATTTATTTATTATTTATTTATTATTTATTTATTATTTATTTATTATTTATTTATTATTTATTTATTATTTATTTATTATTTATTTATTATTTATTTATTATTTATTTATTATTTATTTATTATTTATTTATTATTTATTTATTATTTATTTATTATTTATTTATTATTTATTTATTATTTATTTATTATTTATTTATTATTTATTTATTATTTATTTATTATTTATTTATTATTTATTTATTATTTATTTATTATTTATTTATTATTTATTTATTATTTATTTATTATTTATTTATTATTTATTATTTATTTATTATTTATTTATTATTTATTTATTATTTATTTATTATTTATTTATTATTTATTTATTATTTATTTATTATTTATTTATTATTTATTTATTATTTATTTATTATTTATTTATTATTTATTTATTATTTATTTATTATTTATTTATTATTTATTTATTATTTATTTATTATTTATTTATTATTTATTTATTATTTATTTATTATTTATTTATTATTTATTTATTATTTATTTATTATTTATTTATTATTTATTTATTATTTATTTATTATTTATTTATTATTTATTTATTATTTATTTATTATTTATTTATTATTTATTTATTATTTATTTATTATTTATTTATTATTTATTTATTATTTATTTATTATTTATTTATTATTTATTTATTATTTATTTATTATTTATTTATTATTTATTTATTATTTATTTATTATTTATTTATTATTTATTTATTATTTATTTATTATTTATTTATTATTTATTTATTATTTATTTATTATTTATTTATTATTTATTTATTATTTATTTATTATTTATTTATTATTTATTTATTATTTATTTATTATTTATTTATTATTTATTTATTATTTATTTATTATTTATTTATTATTTATTTATTATTTATTTATTATTTATTTATTATTTATTTATTATTTATTTATTATTTATTTATTATTTATTTATTATTTATTTATTATTTATTTATTATTTATTTATTATTTATTTATTATTTATTTATTATTTATTTATTATTTATTTATTATTTATTTATTATTTATTTATTATTTATTTATTATTTATTTATTATTTATTTATTATTTATTTATTATTTATTTATTATTTATTTATTATTTATTTATTATTTATTTATTATTTATTTATTATTTATTTATTATTTATTTATTATTTATTTATTATTTATTTATTATTTATTATTATTTATTATTTATTTATTATTTATTTATTATTTATTTATTATTTATTTATTATTTATTTATTATTTATTTATTATTTATTTATTATTTATTTATTATTTATTTATTATTTATTTATTATTTATTTATTATTTATTTATTATTTATTTATTATTTATTTATTATTTATTTATTATTTATTTATTATTTATTTATTATTTATTTATTATTTATTTATTATTTATTTATTATTTATTTATTATTTATTTATTATTTATTTATTATTTATTTATTATTTATTTATTATTTATTTATTATTTATTTATTATTTATTTATTATTTATTTATTATTTATTTATTATTTATTTATTATTTATTTATTATTTATTTATTATTTATTTATTATTTATTTATTATTTATTTATTATTTATTTATTATTTATTTATTATTTATTTATTATTTATTTATTATTTATTTATTATTTATTTATTATTTATTTATTATTTATTTATTATTTATTTATTATTTATTTATTATTTATTTATTATTTATTTATTATTTATTTATTATTTATTTATTATTTATTTATTATTTATTTATTATTTATTTATTATTTATTTATTATTTATTTATTATTTATTTATTATTTATTTATTATTTATTTATTATTTATTTATTATTTATTTATTATTTATTTATTATTTATTTATTATTTATTTATTATTTATTTATTATTTATTTATTATTTATTTATTATTTATTTATTATTTATTTATTATTTATTTATTATTTATTTATTATTTATTTATTATTTATTTATTATTTATTTATTATTTATTTATTATTTATTTATTATTTATTTATTATTTATTTATTATTTATTTATTATTTATTTATTATTTATTTATTATTTATTTATTATTTATTTATTATTTATTTATTATTTATTTATTATTTATTTATTATTTATTTATTATTTATTTATTATTTATTTATTATTTATTTATTATTTATTTATTATTTATTTATTATTTATTTATTATTTTTTATTATTTATTTATTATATATTTATTATTTATTTATTATTTATTTATTATTTATTTATTATTTATTTATTATTTATTTATTATTTATTTATTATTTATTTATTATTTATTTATTATTTATTTATTATTTATTTATTATTTATTTATTATTTATTTATTATTTATTTATTATTTATTTATTATTTATTTATTATTTATTTTATTATTTATTTATTATTTATTTATTATTTATTTATTATTTATTTATTATTTATTTATTATTTATTTATTATTTATTTATTATTTATTTATTATTTATTTATTATTTATTTATTATTTATTTATTATTTATTTATTATTTATTTATTATTTATTTATTATTTATTTATTATTTATTTATTATTTATTTATTATTTATTTATTATTTATTTATTATTTATTTATTATTTATTTATTATTTATTTATTATTTATTTATTATTTATTTATTATTTATTTATTATTTATTTATTATTTATTTATTATTTATTTATTATTTATTTATTATTTATTTATTATTTATTTATTATTTATTTATTATTTATTTATTATTTATTTATTATTTATTTATTATTTATTTATTATTTATTTATTATTTATTTATTATTTATTTATTATTTATTTATTATTTATTTATTATTTATTTATTATTTATTTATTATTTATTTATTATTTATTTATTATTTATTTATTATTTATTTATTATTTATTTATTATTTATTTATTATTTATTTATTATTTATTTATTATTTATTTATTATTTATTTATTATTTATTTATTATTTATTTATTATTTATTTATTATTTATTTATTATTTATTTATTATTTATTTATTATTTATTTATTATTTATTTATTATTTATTTATTATTTATTTATTATTTATTTATTATTTATTTATTATTTATTTATTATTTATTTATTATTTATTTATTATTTATATATTATTTATTTATTATTTATTTATTATTTATTTATTATTTATTTATTATTTATTTATTATTTATTTATTATTTATTTATTATTTATTTATTATTTATTTATTATTTATTTATTATTTATTTATTATTTATTTATTATTTATTTATTATTTATTTATTATTTATTTATTATTTATTTATTATTTATTTATTATTTATTTATTATTTATTTATTATTTATTTATTATTTATTTATTATTTATTTATTATTTATTTATTATTTATTTATTATTTATTTATTATTTATTTATTATTTATTTATTATTTATTTATTATTTATTTATTATTTATTTATTATTTATTTATTATTTATTTATTATTTATTTATTATTTATTTATTATTTATTTATTATTTATTTATTATTTATTTATTATTTATTTATTATTTATTTATTATTTATTTATTATTATTTATTATTTATTTATTATTTATTTATTTTTTATTTATTATTTATTTATTATTTATTTATTATTTATTTATTATTTATTTATTATTTATTTATTATTTATTTATTATTTATTTATTATTTATTTATTATTTATTTATTATTTATTTATTATTTATTTATTATTTATTTATTATTTATTTATTATTTATTTATTATTTATTTATTATTTATTTATTATTTATTTATTATTTATTTATTATTTATTTATTATTTATTTATTATTTATTTATTATTTATTTATTATTTATTTATTATTTATTTATTATTTATTTATTATTTATTTATTATTTATTTATTATTTATTTATTATTTATTTATTATTTATTTATTATTTATTTATTATTTATTTATTATTTATTTATTATTTATTTATTATTTATTTATTATTTATTTATTATTTATTTATTATTTATTTATTATTTATTTATTATTTATTTATTATTTATTTATTATTTATTTATTATTTATTTATTATTTATTTATTATTTATTTATTATTTATTTATTATTTATTTATTATTTATTATTTATTTATTATTTATTTATTATTTATTTATTATTTATTTATTATTTATTTATTATTTATTTATTATTTATTTATTATTTATTTATTATTTATTTATTATTTATTTATTATTTATTTATTATTTATTTATTATTTATTTATTATTTATTTATTATTTATTTATTATTTATTTATTATTTATTTATTATTTATTTATTATTTATTTATTATTTATTTATTATTTATTTATTATTTATTATTTATTATTTATTTATTATTTATTTATTATTTATTTATTATTTATTTATTATTTATTTATTATTTATTTATTATTTATTTATTATTTATTTATTATTTATTTATTATTTATTTATTATTTATTTATTATTTATTTATTATTTATTTATTATTTATTTATTATTTATTTATTATTTATTTATTATTTATTTATTATTTATTTATTATTTATTTATTATTTATTTATTATTTATTTATTATTTATTTATTATTTATTTATTATTTATTTATTATTTATTTATTATTTATTTATTATATATTTATTATTTATTTATTATTTATTTATTATTTATTTATTATTTATTTATTATTTATTTATTATTTATTTATTATTTATTTATTATTTATTTATTATTTATTTATTATTTATTTATTATTTATTTATTATTTATTTATTATTTATTTATTATTTATTTATTATTTATTTATTATTTATTTATTATTTATTTATTATTTATTTATTATTTATTTATTATTTATTTATTATTTATTTATTATTTATTTATTATTTATTTATTATTTATTTATTATTTATTTATTATTTATTTATTATTTATTTATTATTTATTTATTATTTATTTATTATTTATTTATTATTTATTTATTATTTATTTATTATTTATTTATTATTTATTTATTATTTATTTATTATTTATTTATTATTTATTTATTATTTATTTATTATTTATTTATTATTTATTTATTATTTATTTATTATTTATTTATTATTTATTTATTATTTATTTATTATTTATTTATTATTTATTTATTATTTATTTATTATTTATTTATTATTTATTTATTATTTATTTATTATTTATTTATTATTTATTTATTATTTATTTATTATTTATTTATTATTTATTTATTATTTATTTATTATTTATTTATTATTTATTTATTATTTATTTATTATTTATTTATTATTTATTTATTATTTATTTATTATTTATTTATTATTTATTTATTATTTATTTATTATTTATTTATTATTTATTTATTATTTATTTATTATTTATTTATTATTTATTTATTATTTATTTATTATTTATTTATTATTTATTTATTATTTATTTATTATTTATTTATTATTTATTTATTATTTATTTATTATTTATTTATTATTTATTTATTATTTATTTATTATTTATTTATTATTTATTTATTATTTATTTATTATTTATTTATTATTTATTTATTATTTATTTATTATTTATTTATTATTTATTTATTATTTATTTATTATTTATTTATTATTTATTTATTATTTATTTATTATTTATTTATTATTTATTTATTATTTATTTATTATTTATTTATTATTTATTTATTATTTATTTATTATTTATTTATTATTTATTTATTATTTATTTATTATTTATTTATTATTTATTTATTATTTATTTATTATTTATTTATTATTTATTTATTATTTATTTATTATTTATTTATTATTTATTTATTATTTATTTATTATTTATTTATTATTTATTTATTATTTATTTATTATTTATTTATTATTTATTTATTATTTATTTATTATTTATTTATTATTTATTTATTATTTATTTATTATTTATTTATTATTTATTTATTATTTATTTATTATTTATTTATTATTTATTTATTATTTATTTATTATTTATTTATTATTTATTTATTATTTATTTATTATTTATTTATTATTTATTTATTATTTATTTATTATTTATTTATTATTTATTTATTATTTATTTATTATTTATTTATTATTTATTTATTATTTATTTATTATTTATTTATTATTTATTTATTATTTATTTATTATTTATTTATTATTTATTTATTATTTATTTATTATTTATTTATTATTTATTTATTATTTATTTATTATTTATTTATTATTTATTATTTATTTATTATTTATTTATTATTTATTTATTATTTATTTATTATTTATTTATTATTTATTTATTATTTATTTATTATTTATTTATTATTTATTTATTATTTATTTATTATTTATTTATTATTTATTTATTATTTATTTATTATTTATTTATTATTTATTTATTATTTATCGGTATAATACTAAAGCTACGGGCACATTTTTTACACGGACGTCGCACAACTGTCAATTTGGCTCAATCTCTTGACGGTAAAGGCTTTCAAGCCGGTTCTGGAATATGATTTTAGACGGATCGAGCCTAATCGGCCTACGCTCTACTAACTAAAGCTGAAACGTTTACGAAAATCGGCAGTTTGGGAAGCGAAAAAAATTTTCCATCCGCCCTAAGAATCGATAAAAATTTACAACGTCCATTAATTACCTTCGCGGTTGCCGGGACAACACACCAATATCCATACGAGCGCTTTCACAAATACGTAGGTTGCTAAGCGACTGTTGTTGACAGTGGCGACAGAATGAGCTGCTGGACGCGCGTCAGCATTCGCCATTATGGAGACAAAATTCGGCCGGGAATTGCGATAAACGAGAAAGCACGCTCGCTAGAATCAAATGAATGCCAATGATAAGGTAAGCCCGGTCGCGAATAGCATATTGATTATTTCCGGTACCTACGTTTAAAGCCTTACAAGTTAGTGATCAAATGACATTTCAAGACCCCCTTATTAATAAAACCCTTTTAACGGTTGGCGCCTTTTCCGGCGATCTCTTTAACCGCAAGACTCATTTTGAGCGGTTTATCTGTGAGCTAACGACAACGTGAACATCTGGTGCAAAAAAAAAGGTTTCCAAGAGCGCATTTGCCGGTTCTATTTTCCATAGTAATTGGAGAGATTTTGCCTTGAAACCAAGTTGAAACCGCAAGCGTGTTTCTTTCTCTATCTATCGATCGATATTTACACGCTTACCAACCGTCGCGGCGTGAGGCACCAAAAGTTAAGTTATGCAAGCGCTTTGACGGAATTGACAAAGACGGGAATTGACAAGCGTGTTTCTTTCTCTATCTATCGATCGATATTTACACGCTTACCAACATGCGTGAGGCATAAAAGTTAGGTTATGTAAACGTCAACAGGTTATATTTTGCAAATACGTGCTTAATATTCCAGTATTTTTATCATCGATTTTCTTATTCTACCATCCGCAAATTTGCATAAGCGCGAAAGGAAGGAAATACTGGCGAAAGACGTCGCCAGAAATGCGATTCAAACGATCGAATTGTCCGTTAAAGAGAATTGAACTAAGCAGTAAACATTCGACATTTAGTCCTACTCTGTCTGTCAAAGTAAGTATAAATGTAGGACGTAACGTTTTAATCTTAATACGTTTTGCTTTGGTTTTTTACGTATTTGTAATTCATTGAAAAATATATCTATACCAAGGTGCCCATTCAATGAACTAATCGGTAAACATGTGACCATCATGTGACCAAAAAAAAATCAATACCCGTTTCTGTCATTTTGGTTGCATAGACGGACATTCTTTCAAGAACTGTCAAAGTAATTATGTAGTACCTACCTAATTTTTTTATCTCAATACTTTTTTTATAGGTTTCTTTACATATTTGTAATTCATTGAAAAATATATCTATATACATAGTACATGTGCTTTTTGTCACAATTTTTAGAATTGTCCAAAGGAGAATTATACCGTACTGAGGTTTGAATTGATAATCTCACCCGGCCGTTCAGAACTACCTACATGCTTCTGATAATTGATATGGACAGAAAAGATTGTCAGTAAGTACCGACTACATATTTATTAATAATTTCTTTAATGCGCTATTTTATAAGACTCAAAGATGTCAATTGGCGCACGGTTAGTATCGAGATGTTCTATGAAACAGCGTAAAATGGTATATTTCTTCTTTGTGTCTTTAAATTTATACAAAGTGTGGTAAAGATATGTTAGCCGTAAATTATTTTAGAGCAGAAACAATTGTAACGAACATATCTGGAATATATGATTAAAGACCAATCTTACAAGTGTATGTATAACCGTTGAGTGAAGATTTATCAGTCAACGGTATAACCAATAGAATAGTTATTCCCAGAATAAGTAATCCTATGCCATCTCCCATTGACTAAAATATTTATGTTTCCATCGTAATAACAACTTATTCTGCTATTTGATCCAATATTTAGTTATATCATGGTATAATGTGCTTTGTAAGTTGACCAGATTTTAGGAGTATATTGGTAGACACTTGAATGATACATGTACACGGTAGAGAACAGAAGCTTATGCGATACTCCCTAAAAATCGATAATTTAAAAACAGTGCCGCCACTCGACCGCAGTGACAGTTACAGCAAGTAGTGGCAGACAGCTACAGCAGGTAACGCCATCTGTTATATAAAATATGAAGTAAACGTCAAAATAAAACAAATAAATACGTAACATAAACACTAGATGTCTCTACGGTCCTTTTTTTTAAACATCATCATGGTATAATGTGCTTTGTAAGATCGGCCCTTTGTGTCATGCTGCTTAAGGTGTCGTTGACATGGAAAATCCCCAATATTATATAATTTGATCAAAAATAATTAATGTTTGATGTTGAAATTGATATAAAATGTGAATAAATTTTAATAATCAAAGTAGATTCCTTTTTTTCTAAAGAACAATCACAAAAATTGTAATTTGTTATAAATGTATACATTTCTGTCGTAATCAATGCGAACGGTGGTAATATATCAGATGTAATAATTATTTTAGCTTCAGCTGCTAAAAATACCAATATTTAAATACGAGAGATTGTAAATTGAATATATTTTGTTTTTTTTTTTTTTTAATTTTTGTTGCATTTCCTCATGTTAGGATATACCCTATCAAACTATAAATTAAACAATTTCCGAAATGGGGGTAATTAAAATAAAACATGTTCAAATTATCCATTTATGTCTTCATTTATGTCATCTGGTCAAACAGTTGGGTAAAAATTCAACTCTTATAAGAAATTCTGCTTTAAATGACTTTTAAAAGTTTACTGAAAAGAAAAACGACATGTTTGTAATTGCAGCAATTTCCTAACGAATTTCCTAACGATTCATTCAATAAGTCGATTAAGATCAATACATTGAAAGGGTGGAATGATTCACTATATGCAGAACTGAAACTATATACAGAACTGAAACTATTTACTCAGTTTTTAGAAAGTAAATGTCATGCTGTGTAAAAAGTTTCATCAGAACTTATGGGAATTTCCAATTCCTTAAGAAGTTAGAGCCATTTAAAATTTGATTTTGTTAATAATTGACGGCTGTAACCTTTTACTCAGTACGACATTACTATCTGAAAAAAAAAACATCCGGTATATACAATACTAATTTTAATTAAACATATTTTTCTGGCATAAGATCAAAATTTTTATAATGTAAAATTTCACTTTGCTTTTGATATCTTCTGTAGGCAGAAAGTTGAACACTAACTAAGAACATTTTATTTTTCTTAAACCTAAAATGTAAATATTATAATGTAACTATCCGCTTGCATGTACCGGGTGTTACCAAAACTATGAAAAACAGAAAGAGTTAAGTACCTTTATGTTGAAAGCTATGCAAAAATGTTATTTAAAAAAGTATTTGGAAATATTAGAGGTCTTTTAATAGTTAGTAAAGTACCTTTGTGTTCAAAGCTATGTAAAAATGTTCCTTGAGAAATGTGTTTGGAAATATTAAAGCTCTTTAAATACGAAGTTATACTCACCTTTTCTGTTGCACCTAGCGCGTTTTACCAACAAGATAAAAATGATGAAGTATTTTTATCTTCAAAGCTACGCAAAAATATTATTTGAAAAAGTATTTCAAAATATCAGAAGAAGGCATTAAATATGATATCACCTTCGATATTCCATTTTTTCAATAAAAATTTTTGCATAGTTTGTAAAATACGGGTACTTTACTCTTTATTTTTTTTCTTTTTTTTTTAGTAATACCCGGTACATGCATATCTGTACCTGTTGGTTAGTTAATCATTTAAGGCAATTAATTTAATTTTATCGAATAATTTATTTGATCTTGAAATTGCTACACAATGTCAGTCAATTTTAATAACATTTAAAACAGATATTTAGTCTGCTAGGAAAAATATATTTAGTTATAGTACAAACATAGTCAAAACATATATCGATTAAACTCTTTAAAAAGTATAACGATATCTTTTACATCGTACCTATGTATATAATTTGTCACCAATTATAGAATTGTATAGAACAATGGTGACATATATTCAAGGGAGAATAAAATTACGCATATTATTCTCTTTTTTATATGTGATACTTGGTAATTTTATATTAAGAATAAATTTATATTGATTTAATATAGACCATGTGATGTGATAAAGTTATTAAAGGACTTTTGATATCAATAAATTTATTTATCTAAATAACTTAATTTTTATTGTATCTATTCCGGGTTTATTAACTATTTTTGATTAATTTTTTACCATTTTATTTAAAAAGTGTTATAGTATGTGACACTAATATCATATAATAATATATTTTTTAAATTATATTTTGTCAGAAAATAACAGGAAATATAATAGTATAATTTGTACAGATAAGAGGTTATATATAGAAATTTGTTAAAATTTTTAAAATGAATAAAACAGTTTTAACCCCTTTATTCTATGATATAAGTTTATTTGAGACTAACTTTTGCTATAACTATTGTTAGTAATGGAATAAATGAAAAGTGAGATAGTCAATAATGGTAATCGGCAGCTTTACTACAAATAGATTAGTGATGGGCATAATCGTATTATTTGACGAATCGATTATCAGTATTCGAATGATTTGCATAAGCGTATGGTTTGGTTCTCGAGTTGTTCTGCATTAATAATCGATTTTAAATACTCTATTATTCATAATCGATTATAAATAATCGAGTACTCATAATCGATTATGAATAGGGGGGATACAATAATGTAAAAGCATATTTTGGGTTAGATTGGGCGACAAAGTTGGTGACCGTGGGGGTAAACCTCACTTAAATGTATGTAAAATGGACTATTAAAAACCGATTATTCAAAACCCATACGATTATTAAAAATCCATTACTCAAAGTCGATTATTAAGTATCGATTATTTCAAGAATCAATTATAATCGATTATGTAATCTGAATGCGCCAATCACTAAGATAGATATTATTATAATAATAAGCAGATTTTCTATCCGAGCAGGGAAAAGAAGACTGGCGCGGTTTTTATATTACAGTCAACTTCGGATATACCGTCCCCGGTTGTAACGAACCTCCGGTTATAACGAATTAATTTTCAAGTCCCGCTTTATCCCGTAAAAACAATGGTTAAAATCGTTGGTTATAGCGAACTTGGATATAACGAAACATCGTATGTAACGAACCAAATAACATCGCAATTTGTCATAAACTCTGGGGCTTTAGCGGACTTACGCAAACATTTGAGAACCAATGGTATGCATATAGGGTTGCCAACACGTAAGATTATGAACCTGACTGCGATTGACGTAAACCTCCGGATATAACGAACTTACACTAATATCTGCGGACCATTGGCATGTATAGATATTAGAGTGTATCGGAAAAACCTTTTTTTTTTGAAATACCAAATTTCAAGTTGGTAAAGTATTGTCCCTACGGACCCACATATACCGCAAAAAATTGGCGCAATTGAAAAATATTTAGGTATCCTGCAAAAAGCCTAAAGTTTATAATTTTATTTATGAATTAGATTTTTTTCATATCATTCTTTTCAATGAAAGATTAAGTGATTTTTCATTTTCAAATACAAAAAGTTTAACAATAAGGTGTGAAATTGCGTAAAAGCATATTACTCTGGTGCAACGTTTAGATCGCCTGCAGTTTTATTTAGATTCGATACAATTTTTAGAAAAATGTCCATTTTCGTATAATTTAAAAAATGTGCTTAAATGTTGCTACAAATTTATTTGTCATTAAATTTTTTATTATGTGCAGACATGTGGGCTTTGAAAAAGAAAAACCACTTATTATTCCATTAAAAAATATGATAAATTCGAATTTTTAAGGAACATTATAAACTTTAGGCCTCCTGCGGGATACTTAAATATTTTTCATTTGGGCCATTTTTTTTGTGATACATGAAGGTCCACAGAGACAACTTTTTACCAACTTGAAATTTTGAATTTCTAAAAAAAAAACGTTTTTTAGATACATCCTAATATAGGGTTACAACGCGTAATGTTATGAACCAGACGGCTTTTTACGTAAACCCTCCCGGATATAGCAAACTTACACTAATATTTGCGAACCATTGGCATTTATATAGGGTTGCCAATTCGTATTGTTATGAACCAGACTGCGTTTCGGTCGTTGTGTTAACGCGAGTTTACCGGAAAAGTTAATTCTAAAAATGACTGACAACAGCCGTAAGAAAAGGCGTTCACCATACCGGAAAAGTGCGAAATATTGCCAAAAATTCAAAACGGAAAAAATCAGAATGCAATATGTCGCGAACGAAATTTGTCTAAATAAACGACTTAGAAATGAAGGCAGGAATTATTAAAATCATGTGAAAAAACACATTTTAAGGTCAAGAAACTGAAAAATATGAATGTAAAATTAACACGTTTTTTCTTTTCGTTTTTGCCTATAACGAACCAATTATGCTGGTCCCTTAAAGTTCGTTATAACCGAAGTTATCTGTACTTTCTATGTTTTGACTACCTTCTCTTTGACCAGCAAGCGGCTTTCTGCCAGAACTGGTAAGACTATTAATTCGGTATATGTGGACGTTGGAGTATTTCACTTTGACAAAACGACATAACTTAATCACCGTAGCTGGCATACCCGATCTCAAATTGACTGTATATGATATATTACGGTATGTCTTGATGTAAAGCAAAGATATTATCTAATGTTATTATTAAGATCTGATAAGTACGATTTCGACCCATGCAACGAAGACTATAGTAACTACATAGGGATTGCATTTGAATTACGATAGTCTTCGCTGCATGTGTCGATTTGTAGACACTTTTTGAAAATTGTTTGTGTTCAATGCCAATACACTTTTTGTTCTTTTTGTATATATATATGAACCAATGCGTCCTCAGTACGACAAATTTAGAAATTTTTGATATGAATATTCATTATGACAGAATAAGTTCGTTATGGAAGCGAAGTGGAAAGTACTACATTATTATACAAATTTTGTAACGATTTAATTGACGCACGACGAGCGTAGCGAGGAGTGCCCAAACGCAAATCCGTCACTGCGACAATGTTCAAGTGTTCAATGCCAATACTCTTTTTGTTCTTTTTGTAATTATATATATATATATATATATATATATATATATGTATATATATATACATAATAAAATATATAAATATATATATACATATATATATATATATATATATATATATATACATATATATATATATAATAGTTATTTATTCAATTTTCTTGGCAACAAAGTTTTTAGTTTTTTTTTAAATTTCATTATTTCGCCTATAACATAGGCTTCCTCTAATGGCTTCAGCGATCTATCGTAATCGGCGATCTACCGGAATCGGCGGTCAATTGGTCACTAGTCGGTATACTAATAAAGCTAACGACACCTTTTTTACACGGACGTCGGACAATTGTCAATTTGGCTCAATCTCTTGACGGTAAAGGCTTTCGAGCCGGTTCCGGAATATGATTTTAGACGGATGGAGCCGAATCGGCCTACGCTCTACCAACTAAAGCTGAAACGTTTACGAAAATCGGCAGTTTCAAACGCGAGAAAAATTTTCCATCCGCCCTAAAAATCGCTACATTTTTAGACCGTCCATTAATTACCTTCGCGGTTGCCGGGACAACACAACAATATCCATACCAGCGCTTTCACAAATACGTAGGTTGCTAAGCGACTGTTGTTGACAGTGGCGACAGAATGAGCTGCTGGACGCGCGTCAACATTGGCCATTATGGAGACAAAATTCGGCCGGGAATTGCGATAAACGAGAAAGCACGCTCGCTAGAATCAAATGAATGCCAATGATTGTAAGCCCCCTCGCAAATAGCATATTGATTCTTTCCGGTAGGTACCTACGTTTAAAGCCTTACAAGTTAGTGATCAAATGACATTTCAAGACCCCCTTATTAATAAAACCCTTTTAACGGTTGGCGCCTTTTCCGGCGATCTCTTTAACCGCAAGACTCATTTTGAGCGGTTTATCTGAGAGCTAACGACAACGTGAACATCTGGTGCAAAAAAAGGTTTCCAAGAGCGCATTTGCCGGTTCTATTTTCCATAGTAATTGGAGAGATTTTGCCTTGAAACCAAGTTGAAACCGAAAGCGTGTTTCTTTCTCTATCTATCGATCGATATTTACACGCGTACCAACCGTCGCGGCGTGAGGCACCAAAAGTTAGGTTATGCAAGCGCTTTGACGGAATTGACAAAGACGGGAATTGACAAGCGTGTTTCTTTCTCTATCTATCGATTGATATTTACACGCTTACCAACATGCGTGAGGCATAAAAGTTAGGTTATGTAAACGTCAACAGGTTATATTTTGCAAATACGTGCTTAATATTCCAGTATTTTTATCATCGATTTTCTTATTCTACCATCCGCAAATTTGCATAAGCGCGAAAGGAAGGAAATACTGGCGAAAGACGTCGCCAGAAATGCGATTCAAACGATCGAATTGCCCGTTACAGAGAATTGAACTAATCAGTAAACATTGGACATTTAGTCTTACTCTGTCTGTCAAAGTAAGTATAAATGTAGGACGTAACGTTTTAATCTCAATATGTTTTGCTTTGGTTTTCTACGTATTTGTAATTCATTGAAAAATATATCTATACCGAAGTGCCCATTCAAGGAACTAATCGGTAAACATGTGACCATCATGTGACAAGAAAAAATCAATATCCCTTTCTGTCATGTCGGTTGCCTATAATAGACGTTCATTTCAAGAACTGTCATAGTAATTATGTAGTACCTACCTAATTTTTTTATCTCAATACTTTTTTTTATAGGTTTTTTTTTTACATATATGATTCATTGAAAACTATGTCTATATACATAAAACATGTGCCCTTTGTCACAATTTTTAGAATTGTCCGATGGAGAATTATACCGTACTGAGGTTTGAATTGATAATCTCACCCAGCCGTTCAGAACTACCTACATGCTTCTGATAATTGTTATGGACAGAAAAGATTGTCAGTAAGTACCGACTACATATTTATTAATAATTTCTTTAATGCGCGATTTTATAAGACTCAAAGATGTCAGTTGGCGCACGGTTAGCGACGGTTAGTATCAAGATGTTCTGAAACAGCGTAAAATGGTATTTTTCTTCTTTCAACAACTTATTCTGGTATTTGATCCAATATTTAGTTATATCATGGTATGTGCTTTGTAAGTTGAACAAATCTTAGGAGTATATTCGTAGACGCTTGATACATGTACGCTGTCCAGAAGCTTATCCGATCCTCGCTAAAAATCGATAATCTAAAAACAGTGCTGCCACTCTACTGCAGTGACATAGCAAGTAACGCCATCTGTTATATAAAATATGAAGTAAACGTCAAAATAAAACAAATAAATACGTAACATAAACACTAGATGTCTCTACAGTCTTTTTCCTAAACATCATCATGGTATAATGTGCTTTGTAAGATCGGCCCTTAGTGTCATGCTGCTTAGGGTGTCGTTGACATGGAAAATCCCCAATATTATATAATTTGATCAAAAATAATTAATGTTTGATGTTGAAATAGCCACAAAATGTGAATAAATTTTAATAATCAAAGTAGATTCCTTTTTCCTAAGGAACAATCACAAAAATTGTAATTCGTTATAAATTTAGGTATACATTTTTGTCGTAATCAATGCGAACGGTGGTAATATATCAGATGTATTTATTTTCATTAACCCTTTTCCTAAATTCTCCTATGTATTAATTATTTTAGCTTCAGCTGCTAAAAATACCAATATTTAAGTACGAGAGATTGTAAATTGAATATATTTTGTTTTTTTTTTTTTAATTTTTGGTGTATTTCCACATGTTAGGATATACCCTATCAAACTATAAATTAAACAATTTCCGAAATGGGGGTAATTAAAATAAAACATGTTCAAATTATCCATTTATGTCTTCATTTATGTCATTTGATCAAACAGTTGGGTAAAAACGTTGCAGCCAGTAAAAGTGATTCAACTCTTATAAGAAATTTTGCTTTAAATGACTTTTAAAAGTTTACTGAAAAGAAAAACAACAAGTTTGTAATTGCAGCAATTTCCTAACGATTCATTCAATAAGTCGATTAAGATCAATAAATTGAAATGGTGGAATGATTCACTATATGCAGAACTGCAAATATATACAGAACTGAAACTATTTACTCAGTTTTTAGAAAGTAAATGTCATGCAAAAAGTTTCATCATTATTTATGGGAGTTTCCAATTCCTTAAAAAGTTAGAGCCATTTAAAGTTTGATTTTGTTAATAATTGACGGCTGTAACCTTTTGCTCAGTACGACATTACTATCTGAAAAAAAAACATCCTGTATATACAACAATAATTTTAATTGAACATATTTTTCTGGCATAAGATCAAAATGTTTGTAATATAAAATTTCACCCTCGCTTTTCATATCTGATGTAGGCAGAAAGTTGAACACTAACTAAGAACATTTAATTTTTCTTAAACCTAAAATGCAAATATTATAATGTAACTATCCGCTTGCATGTACCGGGTGTTACCAAAACTATGAAAAACAGAACGAGTAAAGTACTTTTATGTTGAGAGCTATGCAAAAATGTTATTTAAAATAAGTATTTGGAAATATTAGAGGTCTTTTAATACGAAATTTGTTGCATCTAATTGTCCATAGAAGTGTCTGGATTGTCTTAAATTTAATATGCAAATATTAGAATGTAGGTATTTGAACACAATGAAGAAACTTGAAGAGTAAAGTACCTTTATGTTCAAAGCTATGTAAAAATGTTCCTTGAGAAATGTGTTTGGAAATATTAAAGGTCTTTAAATACGAAGTTATACTCACATTTTCTGTTGCACCTATTGCGTTTTACCAATAAGATAAAAATGATAAGGTATTTTCAAAGCTACGCAAAAATATTATTTGAAAAAGTATTTCAAAATATCAGAAGGCATTAAATATGAATATATAGTCACCTTCGATATTTTTTCAACAACCATTTTTGCATAGTTTGTAAAATAAAGGTACTTTACTCTTAAGAATTTTTTATAGTTTTAGTAATACACGGTACATGCAAACATATAATTACTTTATAATATTTGCATTTTAAATCTAAAACAATCCAGAAGCTTTCGTGAAGAATAAATTTTCTGAAATGTTAATAATAAAAAAGTTCCCATTTGTGTCCTATTTTCTACTCACAATAATGGAAAAGCATATTTTGGGTTAGATTGGGCGACAAAGTTGGTGGATATACCGTCCCCGATTGTAACGAACCTCCGGTTATAACGAACTAATTTTCAAGTCCCGTTTTATCCCGTAAAAACAATGGTTAAAATCGTTGGTTATAGCGAACCTGGATATAACGAAACATCGTATGTAACGAACCAAATAACATCGCAATTTGTCATAAACTCTGGGGCTTTAGCGGACTTACGCAAATATTTGAGAACCAATGGTATGCATATAGGGTTGCCAACACGTAATGTTATGAACCAGAGAGTGTATCGAAAAAACATTTTTTTGAAATTTCAAGTTGATAAAACGTTGTCCCTATGGACCCACATATACCACAAAAAAATTGGCGCAATTGAAAAATATTTAGGTCTCCCGCAGCAAGCCTAAATAATTTATTTAAAATTTTATTTAAGAATTAGAATATTTTCATATCATTTTTTTCAATGAAAGATTAAGTGATTTTTTTTTAAATACAAAAACTTTAACAATAAGGTGTGATATTGCGTTCTCCCTATTTCGGCGATCTATACACCCCAGCGATCTATACGTCTCAGCGACCTATACGTCTCAGCGATCTATACGTCTCAGCGATCTATACGTCTCAAGAGATTTGGTCACTAGTCGGTATACTAATAAAGCTAACGAGACATTTTTTACACAGACGTCGCACAACTGTCAATTTGGCTCAATCTCTTGACGGTAAAGGCTTTCAAGCCGGTTCTGGAATATGATTTTAGACGGATCGAGCCTAATCGGCCTACGCTCTACTAACTAAAGCTGAAACGTTTACGAAAATCGGCAGTTTGGGAAGCGAAAAAAATTTTCCATCCGCCCTAAGAATCGATAAAAATTTACAACGTCCATTAATTACCTTCGCGGTTGCCGGGACAACACACCAATATCCATACGAGCGCTTTCACAAATACGTAGGTTGCTAAGCGACTGTTGTTGACAGTGGCGACAGAATGAGCTGCTGGACGCGCGTCAGCATTCGCCATTATGGAGACAAAATTCGGCCGGGAATTGCGATAAACGAGAAAGCACGCTCGCTAGAATCAAATGAATGCCAATGATTGTAAGCCCCCTCGCAAATAGCATATTGATTCTTTCCGGTAGGTACCTACGTTTAAAGCCTTACAAGTTAGTGATCAAATGACATTTCAAGACCCCCTTATTAATAAAACCTTTTTAACGGTTGGCGCCTTTTCCGGCGATCTCTTTAACCGCAAGACTCATTTTGAGCGGTTTATCTGAGAGCTAACGACAACGTGAACATCTGGTGCAAAAAAAAGGTTTCCAAGAGCGCATTTGCCGGTTCTATTTTCCATAGTAATTGGAGAGATTTTGCCTTGAAACCAAGTTGAATCGATCGATATTTACACGCTTACCAACATGCGTGAGGCATAAAAGTTAGGTTATGTAAACGTCAACAGGTTATATTTTGCAAATACGTAATATTCTTAATATTCCAGTATTTTTATCATCGATTTTCATATTCTACCATCCGCAAATTTGCAAATAGCGAAAGGAAGGAAATACGGACGAAAGACGGCGCCAGAAATGCGATTGAAACGAATTGCACGTTAAACAGAATTGAACTAATCAGTAAACAGTAGTCCTACTCTGTCTGTCAAAGTAAGTATTTGGTTCTTTACATATTTGTAATTCATTGAAAAATATATCTATACCAAAGTGCACATTCAAGGAAATTCAAGGAACTAATCGGTAAACATGTGATCATCACGTGACCAAAAAAAATCAATATCCGTTTCTGTCATGTTGGTTGCATAGACGACATTCTTTCAAGAACTGCCAAAGTAATTATGTAGTACCTACCTAATTTTTTTATCTCAATACTTTTTTTATAGGTTTCTTTACATATTTGTAATTCATTGAAAAATATATCTATATACATAGTACATGTGCTTTTTGTCACAAGTTTTAGAATTGTAACGAAGGAGAATTATACCGTACTGAGGTCTGAATTAATAATCTCACCCGGCCGTTCAGAACTACCTACATGCTTCTGATAATTGATATGGACAGAAAAGATTGTCAGTAAGTACCGACTACATATTTATTAATAATTTCTTTAATGCGCTATTTTATAAGACTCAAAGATGTCAATTGGCGCACGGTTAGTATCGAGATGTTCTATGAAACAGCGTAAAATGGTATTTTTCTTCTTTGTGTCTTTAAATTTATACAAAGTGTGGTAAAGATATGTTAGCCGTAAATTATTTTAGAGCAGAAACAATTGTAACGAACATATCTGGAATATATGATTAAAGACCAATCTTACAAATGTATGTATAACCAATAAAATAGTTATTCCCAGAATAAGTAATCCTATGCCATCTCCCATTGACTAAAATATTTATTTTTCCATCGTAATAACAACTTATTCTGGTATTTGATCCAATATTTAGTTATATCATGGTATAATGTGCTTTGTAAGTTGAACAGATCTTAGGAGTATATTTGTAGACGCTTGAATGATACATGTACGATGTACACTGTACAGAACAGAAGCTTATGGGATCCTCGCTAAAAATCGATAATTTAAAAACAGTGCTGCCACTCGACCGCGGTGACAGTTACAGCAAGTAGTGGCAGACAGCTACAGCAAGTAGCGCCATCTGCTATATAAAATATGAAGTAAACGTCAAAATAAAACAAATAAATACGTAACATAAACACTAGATGTCTCTACGGTCCTTTTTTTAAACATCATCATGGTATAATGTGCTTTGTAAGATCGGCCCTTAGTGTCATGCTGCTTAAGGTGTCGTTGACATGTAAAATACCCAATATTATATAATTTGATCAAAAATAATTAATGTTTGATGTTGAAATAGCCATAAAATGTGAATAAATTTTAATAATCAAAGTAGATTCCTTTTTCCTAAGGAACAATCACAAAAATTGTAATTTGTTATAAATTTAGGTATACATTTTTGTCGTAATCAATGCGAACGGTGGTAATATATCAGATGTATTTATTTTCATTAACCCTTTTCCTAAATTCTCCTATGTAATAATTATTTTAGCTTCAGCTGCTAAAAATACCAATATTTAAGTACGAGAGATTGTAAATTGAATATATTTTGTTTTTTTTTTTAATTTTTGTTGTATTTCCACATGTTAGGATATACCCTATCAAACTATAAATTAAACAATTTCCGAAATGGGGGTAATTAAAATAAAACATGTTCAAATTATCTATTTATGTCTTCATTTATGTCATTTGGTCAAATAGTTGGGTAAAAATTCAACTCTTATAAGAAATTTTGCTTTAAATGACTTTTAAAAGTTTACTGAAAAGAAAAACAACAAGTTTGTAATTGCAGCAATTTCCTAACGAATTTCCTAACGATTCATTCAATAAGTCGATTAAGATCAATAAATTGAAATGGTGGAATGATTCACTATATGCAGAACTGAAACTATATACAGAACTGAAACTATTTACTCAGTTTTTAGAAAGTAAATGTCATGCAAAAAGTTTCATCATTACTTATGGGAGTTTCCAATTCCTTAAGAAGTTAGAGCCATTTAAAGTATGATTTTGTTAATAATTGGCGGCTGTAACCTTTTACTCAGTACGACATTACTATCTAAAAAAAAAACATCCTGTATATACAATAATAATTTTAATTAAACATATTTTTCTGGCATAAGATCAAAATTTTTGTAATGTAAAATTTCACCCTTGCTTTTCATATCATTTAATTTTTCTTAAACCTAAAATGCAAATATTATAATGTAACTATCCGCTTGCATGTACCGGGTGTTACCAAAACTATGAAAAACAGAAAGACTAAAGTACTTTTATGTTGAAAGCTATGCAAAAATGTTATTTAAAAAGTATTTGGAAATATTAGAGGTCTTTTAATACGAAATTTGTTGCATCTAATTGTCCATAAAAGTGTCTGGATTGTCTTAAATTTAATATGCAAATATTAGAATGTAAGTATTTGAACACTATGAAGAAACTTGAAGAGTAAAGTACCTTTATGTTCAAAGCTATGTAAAAATGTTCCTTGAGAAATGTGTTTGGAAATATTAAAGGTCTTTAAATACGAAGTTATACTCACATATTCTGTTGCACCTATTGCGTTTTACCGACAAGATAAAAATGATAAAGTATTTTCAAAGCTACGCAAAAATATTATTTGAAAAAATATTTCAAAATATCAGAAGGCATTAAATATGAATATATAGTCACCTTCGATATTTTTTCAACAACCATTTTTGCATAGTTTGTAAAATAAAGGTACTTTACTCTTAAGAATTTTTTATAGTTTTAGTAATACACGGTACATGCAAACATATAATTACTTTATAATATTTGCATTTTAAATCTAAAACAATCCAGAAGCTTTCGTAAAGAATAAAATTTTCTGAAATGTTAATAATAAAAAAGTTCCCATTTGTGTCCTATTTTCTTCTCACAATAATGGAAAAGCATATTTTGGTTTAGATTGTGCGACAAAGTTGGTGGATATACCGTCCATCCGCCAATCCGCCAATCACTAAGATAGATATTATTATAATAATTAGCAGATTTTCTGTCCGAGCAGGGAAAAGAGGACTGGCGCGGTTTTTGTATTACAGTCAACTTCGGATATACCGTCCCCGGTTGTAACGAACCTCCGGTTATAACGAACTAATTTTCAAGTCCCGCTTTATCCCGTAAAAACAATGGTTAAAATCGTTGGTTATAGCGAACCTGGATATAACGAAACATCGTATGTAACGAACCAAATAACATCGCAATTTGTCATAAACCCTGGGGCTTTAGCGGACTTACGTAAACATTTGAGAACCAATGGTATGCATATAGGGTTTCCAACACGTAATGTTATGAACCAGACTGCGGTTGAAGTAAACCCCCGGATATAGCGAACTTACACTCATATCTGCGGACCATTGACATGTATATATATATATATATATATATTAGAGTGTATCGAAAAAGCGATTTCTTTTAAATTCAAAATTTCAAGTTGATAAAATGTTGTTCCTATGGACTCACATATACCACAAAAAAATTGGCGCAATTGAAAAACATTTAGGTCTCCCGCAGAAAGCCTAAATTTTATAATTTTATTTAAGAATAGAATTTTGTCATATCATTTTTTTCAATGAAAGAATAAGTGATTTTTGTTTTGCAAATACAAAAAGTTTAACAATAAGGTGTGATATTGCGTAAAAGTATATTACTCTAACGCAACATTTAGCTCGCTTGCAGTTTATTTAGATTCGATAAAATTTTTAGAAAAATGACCGTTTTCGTATAATTTAAAAAATTTGCTTAAATGTTGATAAAAATTTATTTGTCATTAAATTTTTTATTATGTGCTGACATGTGGCATTTGAGAAAGAAAAACCACTTAATATTCCATTAAAAAAATGTGATAAATTCGAATTTTTAAAGAACATTATAAACTTTAGGCTTCCTGGGGGAGACTTAATTATATTTCAATTGGGCATTTTTTTGTGATATATGAGGGTCCACAGAGACAACTTTTTACCAACTTGAAATTTTTAATTTCGAAAAAAAATAAACGTTTTACGATCCACCCTAATGTATAGGGTTGCCAATACGTAATGCTTTGAACCAGGCTGTTTTTTAAGTGTTGTTAGAACATGTAGCCGCAACTGAGTTTACCTACAAGTTTCATTATGGAACTGAAAGAAGAATTGTTACCGTAAGTCTATTATGAAACCAAACTAGATACTAATACATTATTATATGCGTTGTATAAAAGTTCAATTGGCGCACGAGGGCAGCGAGCAGTGCCCACATGAAGGCTCATGACTCATTATACATGATTGTAGTCGACGTGTTTGTTTGTTTGCCGCTAAGCTGTCAAACTTGAAATAGGTTATGCAATCAATTTAACGTATTCATGTAAGTTCAAGTGTATTCCATTATAATAGAGCGGCAACTAGATATCTTTTCATTTGATATCATGGTCTTTTTTACTACAATCATTTATAATGACCCTTTATTTACACACCAAAATAATGATAATAATGGCAAACTAACAAAAAAAATTAAATTTTGTTATCTAAAAAAAATCACTACCCCCTATTACAAGAAAATTAATATTTTTTTAGAATGTCCTTATATGAGGTCGATCCACTTCGGCAAACTACCGATTTCGGCAATCTACCTATTACAGCATTCTACCTATCTCGGCGATCTACACACACCAGCGACCTACATATTTCAGCGATCTTTTTTTTCAAATACAAAAAGTTTAACAATAAGGTGTGATATTGCGTTCTCCTATTTCGGCGATCTATACACCCCAGCGATATATACGTCTCAGCGATCTATACGTCTCAGCGATCTATACGTCTCAGCGATCTATACGTCTCACTGATTTGGTCACTAGTCGGTATAATACTAAAGCTACGGGCACATTTTTTACACAGACGTCGCACAACTGTCAATTTGGCTCAATCTCTTGACGGTAAAGGCTTTCAAGCCGGTTCTGGAATATGATTTTAGACGGATCGAGCCTAATCGGCCTACGCCCTACTAACTAAAGCTGAAACGTTTACGAAAATCGGCAGTTTGGGAAGCGAAAAAAATTTTCCATCCGCCCTAAGAATCGATAAAAATTTACAACGTCCATTAATTACCTTCGCGGTTGCCGGGACAACACACCAATATCCATACGAGCGCTTTCACAAATACGTAGGTTGCTAAGCGACTGTTGTTGACAGTGGCGACAGAATGAGCTGCTGGACGCGCGTCAGCATTCGCCATTATGGAGACAAAATTCGGCCGGGAATTGCGATAAACGAGAAAGCACGCTCGCTAGAATCAAATGAATGCCAATGATAAGGTAAGCCCGGTCGCGAATAGCATATTGATTATTTCCGGTACCTACGTTTAAAGCCTTACAAGTTAGTGATCAAATGACATTTCAAGACCCCCTTATTAATAAAACCCTTTTAACGGTTGGCGCCTTTTCCGGCGATCTCTTTAACCGCAAGACTCATTTTGAGCGGTTTATCTGAGAGCTAACGACAACGTGAACATCTGGTGCAAAAAAAGGTTTCCAAGAGCGCACCGGTTCTATTTTCCATAGTAATTGGAGAGATTTTGCCTTGAAACCAAGTTGAAACCGCAAGCGTGTTTCTTTCTCTATCTATCGATCGATATTTACACGCGTACCAACCGTCGCGGCGTGAGGCACCAAAAGTTAAGTTATGCAAGCGCTTTGACGGAATTGACAAAGACGGGAATTGACAAGCGTGTTTCTTTCTCTATCTATCGATCGATATTTACACGCTTACCAACATGCGTGAGGCATAAAAGTTAGGTTATGTAAACGTCAACAGGTTATATTTTGCAAATACGTGCTTAATATTCCAGTATTTTTATCATCGATTTTCTTATTCTACCATCCGCAAATTTGCATAAGCGCGAAAGGAAGGAAATACTGGCGAAAGACGTCGCCAGAAATGCGATTCAAACGATCCCTTATTAATAAAACCCTTTTAACGGTTGGCGCCTTTTCCGGCGATCTCTTTAACCGCAAGACTCATTTTGAGCGGTTTATCTGAGAGCTAACGACAACGTGAATATCTGGTGCAAAAAAAAGGTTTCAAAGAGCGCATTTGCTGGTTCTATTTTCCATAGTAATTGGAGAGATTTTGCCTTGAAACCAAGTTGAATCGATCGATATTTACACGCTTACCAACATGCGTCAGGCATAAAAGTTAGGTTATGTAAACGTCAACAGGTTATATTTTGCAAATACGTGCTTAATATTCCAGTATTTTTATCATCGATTTTCTTATTCTACCATCCGCAAATTTGCATAAGCGCGAAAGGAAGGAAATACTGGCGAAAGACGTCGCCAGAAATGCGATTCAAACGATCGAATTGTCCGTTAAAGAGAATTGAACTAAGCAGTAAACATTCGACATTTAGTCCTACTCTGTCTGTCAAAGTAAGTATAAATGTAGGACGTAACGTTTTAATCTTAATACGTTTTGCTTTGGTTTTTTACGTATTTGTAATTCATTGAAAAATATATCTGTACCAAGGTGCCCATTCAAGGAACTAATCGGTAAACATGTGACCATCATGTGACCAAAAAAAAATCAATACCCGTTTTTGTCATTTTGGTTGCATAGACGGACATTCTTTCAAGAACTGTCAAAGTAATTATGTAGTACCTACCTAATTTTTTTATCTCAATACTTTTTTTATAGGTTTCTTTACATATTTGTAATTCATTGAAAAATATATCTATATACATAGTACATGTGCTTTTTGTCACAATTTTTAGAATTGTCCAAAGGAGAATTATACCGTACTGAGGTTTGAATTGATAATCTCACCCGGCCGTTCAGAACTACCTACATGCTTCTGATAATTGATATGGACAGAAAAGATTGTCAGTAAGTACCGACTACATATTTATTAATAATTTCTTTAATGCGCTATTTTATAAGACTCAAAGATGTCAATTGGCGCACGGTTAGTATCGAGATGTTCTATGAAACAGCGTAAAATGGTATATTTCTTCTTTGTGTCTTTAAATTTATACAAAGTGTGGTAAAGATATGTTAGCCGTAAATTATCTTAGAGCAGAAACCGTTGAGTGAAGATTTATCAGTCAACGGTATAACCAATAGAATAGTTATTCCCAGAATAAGTAATCCTATGCCATCTCCCATTGACTAAAATATTTATGTTTCCATCGTAATAACAACTTATTCTGGTATTTGATCCAATATTTAGTTATATCATGGTATAATGTGCTTTGTAAGTTGACCAGATTTTAGGAGTATATTGGTAGACACTAGAATGATACATGTACACGGTAGAGAACAGAAGCTTATGCGATACTCGCTAAAAATCGATAATTTAAAAACAGTGCTGCCACTCGACCGCAGTGACAGTTACAGCAAGTAGTGGCAGACAGCTACAGCAGGTAACGCCATCTGTTATAAAAAATATGAAGTAAACGTCAAAATAAAACAAATAAATACGTAACATAAATACTAGATGTCTCTACGGTCCTTTTTTTTAAACATCATCATGGTATAATGTGCTTTGTAAGATCGGCCCCACAGACTACATCGGCCCTTAGTGTCATGCTGCTTAAGGTGTCGTTGACATGGAAAATCCCCAATATTATATAATTTGATCAAAAATAATTAATGTTTGATGTTGAAATTGCCATAAAATGTGAATAAATTTTAATAATCAAAGTAGATTCTTTTTTTTTCTAAAGAACAATCACAAAAATTGTTATTTGTTATAAATGTATACATTTCTATCGTAATCAATGCGAACGGTGGTAATATATCAGATGTATTTATCTTCATTAACCGCTTTCCTAAATTCTCCTATGTAATAATTATTTTAGCTTCAGCTGCTAAAAATACCAATATTTAAATACGAGAGATTGTAAATTGAATATATTTTGCTTTTTTTTAAATTTTTGTTGTATTTCTACATGTTAGGATATACCCTATCAAACTATAAATTAAACAATTTCCGAAATGGTTGTAATTGAAATAAAACATGTTCAAATTATCCATTTATGTCTTCATTTATGTCATCTGGTCAAACAGTTGGGTAAAAATTCAACTCTTATAAGAAATTTTGCTTTAAATGACTTTTAAAAGTTTACTGAAAAGAAAAACGACAAGTTTGTAATTGCAGCAATTTCCTAACGAATTTCCTAACGATTCATTCAATAAGTCGATTAAGATCAATACATTGAAAGGGTGGAATGATTCGCTATATGCAGAACTGAAACTATATACAGGACTGAAACTATTTACTCAGTTTTTAGAAAGTAAATGTCATGCTGAGTAAAAAGTTTCATCAGGACTTATGGGAATTTCCAATTCCTTAAGAAGTTAGAGCCATTTAAAATTTGATTTTGTTAATAATTGACGGCTGTAACCTTTTACTCAGTACGACATTACTATCTGAAAAAAAAACATCCCGTATATACAATAATAATTTTAATTAAACATATTTTTCTGGCATAAGATCAAAATTTTTGTAATGTAAAATTTCACCCTCGCTTTTCATATCTGATGTAGGCAGAAAGTTGAACACTAACTAAGAACATTTAATTTTTCTTAAACCTAAAATGCAAATATTATAATATACAATATACAAAATATCAGAAGGCATTAAATATGAATAAATAGTCACCTTCGATATTCCATTTTTTCAACAAACATTTTTGCATAGTTTGTAAAATAAGGGTACTTTACTCTTAAGAATTTTTTATAGTTTTAGTAATACACGGTACTACGGTACATGCAAACATATAATTACTTTATAATATTTGCATTTTAAATCTAAAACAGTCCAGAAGCTTTCGTGAAGAATAAAATTTTCTGAAATGTTAATAATAAAAAAGTTCCTATTTGTGTCCTATTTTCTTCTCACAATAATGGAAAAGCATATTTTGGGTTAGATTGGGCGACAAAGTTGGTGGATATATCGTCCCCGGTTGTAACGAACCTCCGGTTATAACGAACTAAATTTCAAGTCCCGTTTTATCCCGTAAAAACAATGGTTAAAATCATTGGTTATAGCGAACCTGGATATAAGGAAACATCGTCTGTAACGAACCAAATAACATCGCAATTTGTCATAAACTCTGGGGCTTTAGCGGACTTACGCAAACATTTGAGAACCAATGGTATGCATATAGGGTTGCCAACACGTCATGTTATGAACCTGACTGCGGTTGACGTAAGCCCCCAGATATAGCGAACTTACACTAATATCTGCGGACCATTGGCATGCATAGATATTAGAGTGTATCGGAAAAACGTTTTTTTTTTGTTGAAATACCAAGTTTCAAGTTGATAAAATGTTGTCCCTACGGACCCACATAACACACACAAAAATTGCCGCAATTGAAAAATATTTAGGTCTCCCGCAGAAAGCCTAAAGTTTATAATTTTATTTATGAATTAGAATTTTTCTCAATGAGAGATTGTGATTTTTCATTTTCAAATACAAAAAGTTTAACTATAAGGTGTGAAAGTGCGTGAAAGTATATTACTCTAATGCAACGTTTAGATCGCCTGCAGTTTATTTAGATTCAATGATTTAGATAAAACTTTTAGAAAAATGACCATTTTCGTATAATTTAAAAATGTGCTTAAATGTTGATACAAATTTATTTGTCATTAAATTTTTTATTATGGGCCGACATGTGGGCTTTGGAAAAGAAAAACCACTTAATATTCCATTAAAAAAATGTGATAAATTCGAATTTTTAAAGAACATTATAAACTTTAGGCCTCCTGGGGGAGACTTAAATATAGTTCAATTAGGCATTTTTTTGTGATATATGAGGGTCCACAGAGACAACTTTTTGTCAACTTGAAATTTTTTTCACTTTTTGTATCATTCAATTTGGTTTTAATTTTTGGATACCACCTCATTTGTATTCCACATTAATAGTTTGAGATAGACTTAAATATACATTGTACACAAGTGTTACCTCGGTTTGCATTTTCAAAATTTATAAAAATTAGGTGTTTGTTAAATTCAAAATTAAAAATTATATAATTAATAATAAATATTTATTATATATTAGATTATCAGTTATATATAAAATTTCAATATTATTCAGCTGCGTTTTCTAATAGTTACTACATCAATTAATTTTAATACTTACTTAAAAATAACAATATGCGGGTTTATAGAGGCAACGATCAAGGCGAATCAACTTGAAATTTTGAATTAAAAAGAAAACTACTCTTTTTAGAAAATACAATATTTGCAAAAATTCAATCATAAAATTGCATACAGTAATATCATATATGGTTAGAGGAAGATGATAATATAATTATATTCTATAATAAACCACTAATCTGCTGTCGAAGAGGGCAGTCCCGAGACCCATATACTGTATGATTCCCCATAAATTATATTCATAAATTTGCGTGGATGGCAGTCCAATGTTTTATTTATTTACATTTCAACAGAATTACTGGTGTGCTGGGGATATAAATGTCCCCATACAGGTTCATATAGAGCGAATGTAATTGTATGTTCAAAAACATGTTTGGAAAATTTCAAATAAATAAGTAATGGATACCATCAGCGATGAGGATGACATATGTAAATCACTGGAGTGAGTATCGTTACTTACCTTAATTGTAATGAAAGGAGTCACCCAAGACCGCAATTATTAGAATTACTAATTAAAAAAAGAACATGAATACCGCAAATAGGAATACTTACTACTTTCCTTACTTGAAAACATTTCGAGTATTTAGACAAATTTATTTAGAGTTTGGATACCACTTCTGACTTTTGATAATTTGTTTAATGTAATGATTTGGATTTTTGTTGATTAAAATTTAGTGAACAATAATACAAATAAATGTTGATTCTACTTCTGACTTTTACCAACTTGAAATTTTGAATTTAAAAAAAAAAACGTTTTTTCGATCCACCCTAATGTATATAGGGTTGCCAACACGTAATGTTATGAACCAGGCTGCCTACATTTTTCATTATGAAACTGAAAGAAGAATTGTTACAGTAAGTCTATTATGAAACCAAAGTAGATACTAATACATTATTATATGCGTTGTATAAAAGTTCAATTGGCGCACGACGAGGGCAGCCAGAAGTGTCCACATGAAGGCTTATTATAGCATTCTACCTACTCTGACGATCAACCTATTTATTTCGGCGATCTATGCACCCCAGCGATCTACACACCCAGCGTTCTACCGTAATCGGCGATCTACACATCTCACCGATTTGGTCACTAGTCGGTATACTAATAAAGCTAACGAGACATTTTTTACACGGACGTCGCACAATTGTCAATTTGGCTCAATCTCTTGACGGTAAAGGCTTTCGAGCCGGTTCTGGAATATGATTTTAGACGGATGGAGCCGAATCGGCCTACGCTCTACCAACTAAAGCTGAAACGTTTACGAAAATCGGCAGTTTCAAACGCGAGAAAAATTTTCCATCCGCCCTAAAAATCGCTACATTTTTAGACCGTCCATTAATTACCTTCGCGGTTGCCGGGACAACACAACAATATCCATACGAGCGCTTTCACAAATACGTAGGTTGCTAAGCGACTGTTGTTGACAGTGGCGAGTGGCGACAGAATGAGCTGCTGGACGCGCGTCAGCATTCGCCATTATGGAGACAAAATTCGGCCGGGAATTGCGATAAACGAGAAAACACGCTGGCTAGAATCAAATGAATGCCAATGATAAGGTAAGCCCGGTCGCGAATAGCATATTGATTATTTCCGGTACCTACGTTTAAAGCCTTACAAGTTAGTGATCAAATGACATTTCAAGACCCCCTTATTAATAAAACCCTTTTAACGGTTGGCGCCTTTTCCGGCGATCTCTTTAACCGCAAGACTCATTTTGAGCGGTTTATCTGAGAGCTAACGACAACGTGAACATCTGGTGCAAAAAAAGGTTTCCAAGAGCGCATTTGCCGGTTCTATTTTCCATAGTAATTGGAGAGATTTTGCCTTGAAACCAAGTTGAATCGATCGATATTTACACGCTTACCAACATGCGTGAGGCATAAAAGTTAGGTTATGTAAACGTCAACAGGTTATATTTTGCAAATACATACGTGCTTAATATTCCAGTATTTTTATCATCGATTTTCTTATTCTACCATCCGCAAATTTGCAAAGAGCGAAAGGAAGGAAATACGGACGAAAGACGGCGCCAGAAATGCGATTGAAACGAATTGCACGTTAAACAGAATTGAACTAATCAGTAAACAGTAGTCCTACTCTGTCTGTCAAAGTAAGTATTTGGTTTTTTACATATTTGTAATTCATTGAAAAATATATCTATACCAAAGTGCACATTCAAGGAAATTCAAGGAACTAATCGGTAAACATGTGACCATCACGTGACCAAAAAAAATCAATATCCGTTTCTGTCATGTTGGTTGCATAGACGGACATTGCATAAAAACGCCGAATTGAATGAATTTGCCTTGAAACCAAATTGAAATGCCAAGCGTTTTTCTTTGTCTATCTATCGATTGATTTTTACACTGTTTTACCGACCGGAGTGATGCACTAAAAGTTAGGTTATGTAAACGTCAACAGGTTATATTTTGCAAATACGTGATATTCTTAATATTCCAGTATTTTTATCATCGATTTTCTTATTCTACCATCCGCAAATTTGCAAAGAGCGAAAGGAAGGAAATACGGACGAAAGACGGCGCCAGAAATGCGATTGAAACGAATTGCCCGTTAAACAGAATTGAACTAATCAGTAAACAGTAGTCCTACTCTGTCTGTCAAAGTAAGTATTTGGTTCTTTATCCCGCGCTATTAATACTAAAACCGTCAAAGTAATCGGAGACAATTTTCGCCGAATATTGCGGCGCTTAAGGAAATTATTTGACGTTTGGATTATAATTCCCGACCGGCTACCGTCGATTCCTATCCGCTCTTTTAACCATTGCAGAAATGATAATGCAAAAATGTGGTTTGGGAGGCGAAAAATTTTTTTCGATTTTCGTCAAAATCGGTTGAAATTATGAGTGTACGTCGAGAAACGTCAGAAAATTTGTCAAATACGTAGGTTGCTAAGCGACTGTTGTTGACAGTGGCGACAGAGCCAGTTGCGGGGGAGCCACATTTAGGTCCGGCCAAAAAGCCGTTCGAACGGATAATAATACATACAAAAACGGTAAGATTATTAAATCGAGACGCTAGATGGTCTATTTGTCTATCCAAATGTGTATTTTTAGAAAAAGGGATTCAAACGTACACGCATATGTACATGTACAACCAGTAAATTTGACGCGCATTGGCGTAATAAATACCTAAGGCAGTGATAATTATTGAGTTAAAATAGGACTGGAAACGCAGATGTACAATAAACCGGACCCGTAAAGTGAATTTTGCTTATATTAGAAGGAATCGGCAATTGGAAGTATGAAGGTTAGGTTAAGTACACTTTTATAAGGTTTTTTTTTAAATTCCGTGTTCAAAATGGCTTAAGATTGCTTCTTGCGGTGATTTAAGCGACGATGCTACAAATGGAAGGTTAGTTTGTCGGAATATTTATCGGAAAATCAGGGCAGAAGGTATTTTAGCAATTTTCAACTCATATGTCAGCGAGATTTGACATTTCACTCCATTAGTCGTATATAATTTAAAGCGGGTCCGTGGCTTAGTGGGGAAATTCACAGCCGTACGGATTTAGGAATTCGTGGCGTTCTCGGCGGTGATGGTTCAATGCCGGCCAAGGCAGGTTTTTTTAATATAATTTTTTAATATTTCATAAACCTGTTTTGTACAAGGAATTATTAATTTTATTGACAATTTTGCAGTAATATATAGGGTGTTTTTTTTATCCGCACATACGAATTAGAATCATGATTTACTCATTAGACTTATGATATCTATTGTTAATCAACTTCTTATATTATTAGGAAGTGTATATCATTGCACTTTTTTATTGTTAGTCATATAACGTACAGGGTGTTGCGAGAAATAAGTAAATGAGAGGTAAATTAGTCTTATTTGCGACATTTAATTGCTTAAACAAGATTCGTATGCAAAGTACAAATTTGAATAGGCAAGTAATTATTGCATTCTTTATCATAATTTTCCAATATATACAGGGTGTTACGATTTCCAACTTTCTGTTTCCTTATGAGCGTAATCTGAAAATGATGATGTTTATTCACGAACCCCAAACCAGGTAATTAATTTGAAAATTTCAAGTGGATAATAAAAAGTTGTCTCTGCATAGTTTTTGTTTCTTTCAGACAATTATAATTTTCTAAAATAAATAATTTCTTATTTTTTGTTTCTTTTAAGAAGATTATTTACTTAATTATAAACTTTAGGCCTTTTGAAGATGACATAATTTTCTCTTCAATTTTGCCAATTTGTAGTGGTACATATGGTTCATAGAGACAACTTATGAATTTGAATTATGTGAATTATGGTTTTCTAACTAGACTTTTTGATGCATACTTTTAATACTTGGATACAATGACCAAGTAATATCAGCTATTACATATGAGAATGATATTTGCAACGCGAGCCATGAGCCGAAGGCGAGTGTTACAAATCATTGGAGTTAGTATTTTCAATTAATATTGGTTACCGCACGACGAGCGGAGCGAGGAGTGTCCCCAAATGAACCAATCTGTCCCTACGGTTTTCATTATGATACAAAAAGCAGTATTACAATAAGTTCGTTATGAAACCAAACTAGAAAGTAACACATTATTACAGAAGTTCTATAAATGTTTAATTAGAGTATGACTATTTTGGCGCACGACGAGCGTAGCGAGTGCCCAAATGAATCAATGCGTCCCTACTGGAAATTGAGACATTGTGGTTAGATTATGTAGTCGTTGTAGATTGATTATGTGAGAATATGTTACCTACGCTTTCATTATGAAACTGAAAGCTACACAAAGACCGTTGAGACAAAACCGCACGGACGCCGTGCCACATGTGAGAAGTCCGTTACAGGCAAATAGGATAATATATTTTTTCCTTAACCATCACAAAAATTACAGTAATTGGCTTCGCTGTCCTTATATGAGGTCGATCCACTTCGGCGAACTACCGATTTCGGCAATCTACCTATTACAGCATTCTACCTATTTCGGCGATCTACACACACCAGCGACCTACATATCTCAGCGATCTATTGGTCACTAGTCGGTATACTAATAAAGCTAACGAGACATTTTTTACACAGACGTCGGACAATTGTCAATTTGGCTCAATCTCTTGACGGTAAAGGCTTTCGAGCCGGTTCCGGAATATGATTTTAGACGGATGGAGCCGAATCGGCCTACGCTCTACCAACTAAAGCTGAAACGTTTACGAAAATCGGCAGTTTCAAACGCGAGAAAAATTTTCCATCCGCCCTAAGAATCTATAAAAATTTACAACGTCCATTAATTACCTTCGCGGTTGCCGGGACAACACACCAATATCCATACGAACGCTTTGAAAAATACGTAAGTTGCTAAGCGACTGTTGTTGACAGTGGCGACAGAATGAGCTGCTGGACGCGCGTCAGCATTCGCCATTATGGAGACAAAATTCGGCCGGGAATTGCGATAAACGAGAAAGAACGCTCGCTAGAATCAAATGAATGCCAATGATTGTAAGCCCGGTCGCGAATAGCATATTGATTCTTTCCGGTAGGTACCTACGTTTAAAGCCTTACAAGTTAGTGATCAAATGACATTTCAAGACCCCCTTATTAATAAAACCCTTTTAACGGTTGGCGCCTTTTCCGGCGATCTCTTTAACCGCAAGACTCATTTTGAGCGGTTTATCTGAGAGCTAACGACAACGTGAACATCTGGTGCAAAAAAAAAGGTTTCCAAGAGCGCATTTGCCGGTTCTATTTTCCATAGTAATTGGAGAGATTTTGCCTTGAAACCAAGTTGAATCGATCGATATTTACACGCTTACCAACATGCGTGAGGCATAAAAGTTAGGTTATGTAAACGTCAACAGGTTATATTTTGCAAATACATACGTGCTTAATATTCCAGTATTTTTATCATCGATTTTCTTATTCTACCATCCGCAAATTTGCATAACCGCGAAAGGAAGGAAATACTGGCGAAAGACGTCGCCAGAAATGCGATTGAAACGAATTGCACGTTAAACAGAATTGAACTAATCAGTAAACAGTAGTCCTACTCTGTCTGTCAAAGTAAGTATTTGGTTTTTTACATATTTGTAATTCATTGAAAAATATATCTATACCAAAGTGCACATTCAAGGAAATTCAAGGAACTAATCGGTAAACATGTGACCATGACGTGACCAAAAAAAATCAATATCCGTTTCTGTCATGTTGGTTGCATAGACGACATTCTTTCAAGAACTGTCAAAGTAATTATGTAGTACCTACCTAATTTTTTTATCTCAATACTTTTTTTATAGGTTTCTTTACATATTTGTAATTCATTGAAAAATATATCTATATACATAGTACATGTGCTTTTTGTCACAAGTTTTAGAATTGTAACGAAGGAGAATTATACCGTACTGAGGTCGGAATTAATAATCTCACCCGGCCGTTCAGAACTACCTACATGCTTCTGATAATTGATATGGACAGAAAAGATTGTCAGTAAGTACCGACTACATATTTATTAATAATTTCTTTAATGCCCTATTTTATAAGACTCAAAGATGTCAATTGGCGCACGGTTAGTATCGAGATGTTCTATGAAACAGCGTAAAATGGTATTTTTCTTCTTTGTGTGTTTAAATTTATACAAAGTGTGGTTATGCGATCCTCGCTAAAAATCGATAATTTAAAAACAGTGCTGCCACTCGACCGCGGTGACAGTTACAGCAAGTAGTGGCAGACAGCTACAGCAAGTAGCGCCATCTGTTATATAAAATATGAAGTAAACGTCAAAATAAAACAAATAAATACGTAACATAAACGCTAGATGTCTCTACGGTCCTTTTTTTAAACATCATCATGGTATAATGTGCTTTGTAAGATCGGCCCTTTGTGTCATGCTGCTTAAGGTGTCGTTGACATGGAAAATCCCCAATATTATATAATTTGATCAAAAATAATTAATGTTTGATGTTGAAATTGCCATAAAATGTGAATAAATTTTAATAATCAAAGTAGATTCTTTTTTTTTCTAAAGAACAATCACAAAAATTGTAATTTGTTATAAATGTATACATTTCTGTCGTAATCAATGCGAACGGTGGTAATATATCAGATGTAATAATTATTTTAGCTTCAGCTGCTAAAAATACCAATATTTAAATACGAGAGATTGTAAATTGAATATATTTTGTTTTTTTTTTTAATTTTTGTTGTATTTCCTCATGTTAGGATATACTCTATCAAACTATAAATTAAACAATTTCCGAAATGGGGGTAATTAAAATAAAACATGTTCAAATTATCCATTCATGTCTTCATTTATGTCATCTGGTCAAACAGTTGGGTAAAAATTCAACTCTTATAAGAAATTCTGCTTTAAATGACTTTTAAAAGTTTACTGAAAAGAAAAACGACATGTTTGTAATTGCAGCAATTTCCTAACGAATTTCCTAACGATTCATTCAATAAGTCGATTAAGATCAATACATTGAAAGGGTGGAATGATTCACTATATGCAGAACTGAAACTATATACAGAACTGAAACTATTTACTCAGTTTTTAGAAAGTAAATGTCATGCTGTGTAAAAAGTTTCATCAGGACTTATGGGAATTTCCAATTCCTTAAGAAGTTAGAGCCATTTAAAATTTGATTTTGTTAATAATTGGCGGCTGTAACCTTTTACTCAGTACGACATTACTATCTGAAAAAAAAACATCCGGTATATACAATACTAATTTTAATTAAACATATTTTTCGGGCATAAGATCAAAATTTTTATAATGTAAAATTTCACTTTGCTTTTGATATCTTCTGTAGGCAGAAAGTTGAACACTAACTAAGAACATTTTATTTTTCTTAAACCTAAAATGTAAATATTATAATGTAACTATCCGCTTGCATGTACCGGGTGTTACCAAAACTATGAAAAACAGAAAGAGTTAAGTACCTTTATGTTGAAAGCTATGCAAAAATGTTATTTAAAAAAGTATTTGGAAATATTAGAGGTCTTTTAATAGTTAGTAAAGTACCTTTGTGTTCAAAGCTATGTAAAAATGTTCCTTGAGAAATGTGTTTGGAAATATTAAAGCTCTTTAAATACGAAGTTATACTCACCTTTTCTGTTGCACCTAGCGTGTTTTACCAACAAGATAAAAATGATGAAGTATTTTTATCTTCAAAGCTACGCAAAAATATTATTTGAAAAAGTATTTCAAAATATCAGAAGAAGGCATTAAATATGAATATAATAGTCACCTTCGATATTCCATTTTTTCAATAAAAATTTTTGCATAGTTTGTAAAATACGGGTACTTTACTCTTTATTTTTTTTCATTTTTTTAGTAATACCCGGTACATGCATATCTGTACCTGTTGGTTAGTTAATCATTTAAGGCAATTAATTTAATTTTATCGAATAATTTATTTGATCTTGAAATTGCTACACAATGTCAGTCAATTTTAATAACATTTAAAACAGATATTTAGTCTGCTAGGAAAAATATATTTAGTTATAGTACAAACATAGTCAAAACATATATTGATTAAACTCTTTAAAAAGTATAACGATATCTTTTACATCGTACCTATGTATATAATTTCTCACCAATTATAGAATTGTATAGAACAATGGTGACATATATTCAAGGGAGAATAAAATTACGCATATTATTCTCTTTTCTATGTGATACTTTGTAATTTTATATTAAGAATAAATTTATATTGATTTAATATAGACCATGTGATGTGATAAAATTATTAAAGGACTTTTGTTATCAATAAATTTATTTATCTAAATAAATAACTTAATTTTTATTATATCTATTCCGGGTTTATTAACTATTTTTGATTAATTTTTTACCGTTTTATTTAAAAAGTGTTATAGTATGTGACACTAATATAATATAATAGTATATTTTTTTAAATTATATTTTGTCAGAAAATAACAGGAAATATAATAGTATAATTTGTACAGATAAGAGGTTATATATAGAAATTTGTTAAAATTTTTAAAATAAATAAAACAGTTTTAACCTCTTTATTCTATGATATAAGTTTATTTGAGACTAACTTTTGCTATAACTATTGTTAGTAATGGAATAAATGAAAAGTGAGATACTCAATAATGGTAATCGGCAGCTTTACTAGAAATAGCTTAGTGATGGGCATAATCGTATTATTTGAAGAATCGTTTATCAGTATTCGAATGATTTGCATAAGCGTATGGTTTGGTTTTCGAGTTGTTCTGCATTAATAATCGATTTTTAATACTCTATTATTCATAATCGATTATGAATAATCGAGTACTCATAATCGATTATGAATAGGGGGGATACAATAATGTAAAAGCATATTTTGGGTTAGATTGGGCGACAAATTTGGTGACCGTGGGGGTAAACCTCACTTAAATGTATGTAAAATGGACTATTAAAAACCGATTATTCAAAACTCATACGATTATTAAAAATCCATTACTCAAAGTCGATTATTAAGTATCGATAATTTCAAGAAGCAATTATAATCGCAGGGAAAAGAGGACTGGCGCGGTTTTTATATTACAGTCAACTTCGGATATACCGTCCCCGGTTGTAACGAACCTCCGGTTATAACGGACTAATTTTCAAATCCCGTTTTATTTCCCGTAAAAACAATGGTTAAAATCGTTGGTTATAGCGAACCTGGATATAACGAAACATCGTATGTAACGAACCAAATAACATCGCAATTTGTCATAAACCCTAGGGCTTTAGCGGACTTACGCAAACATTTGAGAACCAATGGTATGCATATAGGGTTGCCAACACGTAATGTTATGAACCAGAGAGTGTATCGAAAAAACATTTTTTTGAAATTTCAAGTTGATAAAACGTTGTCCCTATGGACCCACATATACCACAAAAAAATTGGCGCAATTGAAAAATATTTAGGTCTCCCGCAGCAAGCCTAAATTATTTATTTAAAATTTTATTTAAGAATTAGAATATTTTCATATCATTTTTTTCAATGAAAGATTAAGTGATTTTTTTTAAAATACAAAAACTTTAACAATAAGGTGTGATATTGCGTTCTCCCTATTTCGGCGATCTATACACCCCAGCGATCTATACGTCTCAGCGACCTATACGTCTCAGCGATCTATACGTCTCAGCGATCTATACGTCTCAAGAGATTTGGTCACTAGTCGGTATAATACTAAAGCTACGGGCACATTTTTTACACAGACGTCGCACAACTGTCAATTTGGCTCAATCTCTTGACGGTAAAGGCTTTCAAGCCGGTTCTGGAATATGATTTTAGACGGATCGAGCCTAATCGGCCTACGCTCTACTAACTAAAGCTGAAACGTTTACGAAAATCGGCAGTTTGGGAAGCGAAAAAAATTTTCCATCCGCCCTAAGAATCGATAAAAATTTACAACGTCCATTAATTACCTTCGCGGTTGCCGGGACAACACACCAATATCCATACGAGCGCTTTCACAAATACGTAGGTTGCTAAGCGACTGTTGTTGACAGTGGCGACAGAATGAGCTGCTGGACGCGCGTCAGCATTCGCCATTATGGAGACAAAATTCGGCCGGGAATTGCGATAAACGAGAAAACACGCTGGCTAGAATCAAATGAATGCCAATGATAAGGTAAGCCCGGTCGCGAATAGCATATTGATTATTTCCGGTGCCTACGTTTAAAGCCTTACAAGTTAGTGATCAAATGACATTTCAAGACCCCCTTATTAATAAAACCCTTTTAACGGTTGGCGCCTTTTCCGGCGATCTCTTTAACCGCAAGACTCATTTTGAGCGGTTTATCTGAGAGGTAACGACAACGTGAACATCTGGTGCAAAAAAAAGGTTTCCAAGAGCGCATTTGCCGGTTCTATTTTCCATAGTAATTGGAGAGATTTTGCCTTGAAACCAAGTTGAAACCGCAAGCGTGTTTCTTTCTCTATCTATCGATCGATATTTACACGCGTACCAACCGTCGCGGCGTGAGGCACCAAAAGTTAGGTTATGCAAGCGCTTTGACGGAATTGACAAAGACGGGAATTGACAAGCGTGTTTCTTTCTCTATCTATCGATCGATATTTACACGCTTACCAACATGCGTGAGGCATAAAAGTTAGGTTATGTAAACGTCAACAGGTTATATTTTGCAAATACGTGTTTAATATTCCAGTATTTTTATCATCGATTTTCTTATTCTACCATCCGCAAATTTGCATAAGCGCGAAAGGAAGGAAATACTGGCGAAAGACGTCGCCAGAAATGCGATTCAAACGATCGAATTGCCCGTTACAGAGAATTGAACTAATCAGTAAACATTGGACGTTTAGTCTTACTCTGTCTGTCAAAGTAAGTATAAATGTAGGACGTAACGTTTTAATCTCAATATGTTTTGCATTGGTTTTCTACGTATTTGTAATTCATTGAAAAATATATCTATACCGAAGTGCCCATTCAAGGAACTAATCGGTAAACATGTGACCATCATGTGACAAGAAAAAATCAATATCCCTTTCTGTCATGTCGGTTGCCTATAATAGACGTTCATTTCAAGAACTGTCATAGTAATTATGTAGTACCTACCTAATTTTTTTATCTCAATACTTTTTTTTATAGGTTTTTTTTTACATATATGTAATTCATTGAAAACTATGTCTATATACATAAAACATGTGCCCTTTGTCACAATTTTTAGAATTGTCCGATGGAGAATTATACCGTACTGAGGTTTGAATTGATAATCTCACCCAGCCGTTCAGAACTACCTACATGCTTCTGATAATTGTTATGGACAGAAAAGATTGTCAGTAAGTACCGACTACATATTTAGTAATAATTTCTTTAATGCGCGATTTTATAAGACCCAAAGATGTCAGTTGGCTCACGGTTAGTATCAAGATGTTCTGAAACAGCGTAAAATGGTATTTTTCTTCTTTCAACAACTTATTCTGGTATTTGATCCAATATTTAGTTATATCATGGTATGTGCTTTGTAAGTTGAACAAATCTTAGGAGTATATTCGTAGACGCTTGATACATGTACGCTGTCCAGAAGCTTATCCGATCCTCGCTAAAAATCGATAATCTAAAAACAGTGCTGCCACTCTACTGCAGTGACATAGCAAGTAATGCCAGACAGTTACAGCAAGTAACGCCATCTGTTATATAAAATATGAAGTAAACGTCAAAATAAAACAAATAAATACGTAACATAAACACTAGATGTCTCTACAGTCTTTTTCCTAAACATCATCATGGTATAATGTGCTTTGTAAGATCGGCCCTTAGTGTCATGCTGCTTAGGGTGTCGTTGACATGGAAAATCCCCAATATTATATAATTTGATCAAAAATAATTAATGTTTGATGTTGAAATAGCCACAAAATGTGAATAAATTTTAATAATCAAAGTAGATTCCTTTTTCCTAAGGAACAATCACAAAAATTGTAATTTGTTATAAATTTAGGTATACATTTTTGTCGTAATCAATGCGAACGGTGGTAATATATCAGATGTATTTATTTTCATTAACCCTTTTCCTAAATTCTCCTATGTATTAATTATTTTAGCTTCAGCTGCTAAAAATACCAATATTTAAGTACGAGAGATTGTAAATTGAATATATTTTGTTTTTTTTTTTAATTTTTGGTGTATTTCCACATGTTAGGATATACCCTATCAAACTATAAATTAAACAATTTCCGAAATGGGGGTAATTAAAATAAAACATGTTCAAATTATCCATTTATGTCTTCATTTATGTCATTTGATCAAACAGTTGGGTAAAAACGTTGCAGCCAGTAAAAGTGATTCAACTCTTATAAGAAATTTTGCTTTAAATGAGTTTACTGAAAAGAAAAACAACAGTTTGTAATTGCAGCAATTTCCTAACGATTCATTCAATAAGTCGATTAAGAGCAATAAATTGAAATGGTGGAATGATTCACTATATGCAGAACTGCAAATATATACAGAACTGAAACTATTTACTCAGTTTTTAGAAAGTAAATGTCATGCAAAAAGTGTCATCATTATTTATGGGAGTTTCCAATTCCTTAAAAAGTTAGAGCCATTTAAAGTTTGATTTTGTTAATAATTGACGGCTGTAACCTTTTAATCAGTACGACATTACTATCTGAAAAAAAAACATCCTGTATATACAACAATAATTTTAATTGAACATATTTTTCTGGCATAAGATCAAAATGTTTGTAATATAAAATTTCACCCTCGCTTTTCATATCTGATGTAGGCAGAAAGTTGAACACTAACTAAGAACATTTAATTTTTCTTAAACCTAAAATGCAAATATTATAATGTAACTATCCGCTTGCATGTACCGGGTGTTACCAAAACTATGAAAAACAGAAAGAGTAAAGTACTTTTATGTTGAGAGCTATGCAAAAATGTTATTTAAAATAAGTATTTGGAAATATTAGAGGTCTTTTAATACGAAATTTGTTGCATCTAATTGTCCATAGAAGTGTCTGGATTGTCTTAAATTTAATATGCAAATATTAGAATGTAGGTATTTGAACACAATGAAGAAACTTGAAGAGTATAGTACCTTTATGTTCAAAGCTATGTAAAAATGTTCCTTGAGAAATGTGTTTGGAAATATTAAAGGTCTTTAAATACGAAGTTATACTCACATTTTCTGTTGCACCTATTGCGTTTTACCAATAAGATAAAAATGATAAGGTATTTTCAAAGCTACGCAAAAATATTATTTGAAAAAGTATTTCAAAATATCAGAAGGCATTAAATATGAATATATAGTCACCTTCGATATTCCATTTTTTCAACAAACATTTTTGCATGGTTTGTAAAATAAAGGTACTTTACTCTTAAGAATTTTTTATAGTTTTAGTAATACACGGTACATGCAAACATATAATTACTTTATAATATTTGCATTTTAAATCTAAAACAATCCAGAAGCTTTCGTGAAGAATAAATTTTCTGAAATGTTAATAATAAAAAAGTTCCCATTTGTGTCCTATTTTCTACTCACAATAATGGAAAAGCATATTTTGGGTTAGATTGGGCGACAAAGTTGGTGGATATACCGTCCCCGGTTGTAACGAACATCCGGTTATAACGAACTAATTTTCAAGTCCCGTTTTATCCCGTAAACACAATGGTTAAAATCGTTGGTTATAGCGAATTTGGATATGACGAAACATCGTATGTAACGAACCAAACAACATCGCAATTTGTCATAAACTCTGGGGTTTAGCGGACTTACGCAAACATTTGAGAACCAATGGTATGCATATAGGGTTGCCAAGGCGTAATGTTATGAACCTGACTGCGATTGACGTAAACCCCCGGATATAGAGAACTTACACTAATAGCTGCGGACCATTGGCATGTATAGATATTAGAGTGTATCGAAAAAACGTTTTTTTTTAAATACCAAATTTCAAGTTGATATAATGTTGTCCCTATGGACCCACATATACCACAAAAGAAAATTGGCGCAATTGAAAAATATTTAGGTGTCCCGCAGAAAGCCTAAAGTTTATAATTTTATTTAAGAATTAGAATTTTTTCATATCATTTTTTTCGATGAAAGATTAAGTGATTTTTCTTTTTCAAATACAAAAACTTTAACAATAAAGTGTGAAATTGCGTAAAAGTATATTACTCTAATGCAACGTTTAGATCACCTACAGTTTATTTAGATTCGATACAATTTTTAGAAAAATGACCATCTTCGTAAAATTTTAAAAATGTGCTAAATGTTGATAAAAATTTATTTGTCATTAAATTTTTTATTATGTGCTGACATGTGGGCTTTGAAAAAGAAAAACCACTTTATATTTCATGAAAAAAATGTGATAAATTAGAATTTTTAAAGAACATTATAAATTTTAGGCTTCCTGGGGGAGACTTAAATATATTTCAATTGGGCAATTTTTTGTGATATATGAGGGTCTATCATTTTTTTAAAAACATGTTTAAAACAGTTTGTTTTAAATGTATAAAACACTTTTTTTAAAACATTGTTTTAAACAAGTTTTAAAACAAATATTTTGTTTTAAACATGTTTAAAACAGTTTGTTTTAAATGTTTAAAATACTTTGTTTTAACACATGTTTTAAAACTAATATTTTGTTTTAACTTATTTTATTTTCAACATGTTTAAAACAGTTTGTTTTAAATGTTTAAAATACTTTGTTTGAACACATGTTTTAAAACTAATATTTTGTTTTAAATTATTTTATTTTCAACATGTTTAAAACAGTTTGTTTTAAATGTTTAAAACATGTGTTTTAAACTACCGAAATTTTGACAACATATTTAATTATTTAATCAAAGTTGTATGCGGGTCTTCAAGATTTTTATGCATGGATCAAATAAAAAATCAAAAAAATATTTAAATATTGTACTTATTAATAAAAAAAAGTTCTTTATAAAATATAATAATACATTCAGTAATAGCATGTAACTACAATAAACAAAAACTTTTATAATAACATACCGGGTGACCCACGCCATAGGTACTCCCGTTTATTTTTATTTTTTATAAAACTGGACGATTGAAATTTGGGAAAGTGTTAATAGACAAAAAAAAACATTATTTGGGATACTCTTGAGGTTAATATTACCGGTTTTTCCGGTAATGACGTCATCATTGAAGTTTTAAATGGCACCCTATATTCTTTGTGTGATATACTCTATCAGGATGACATTCTGAACACAAAAATATATCGATCGTCAATTTCTATCACGAATGCAACGCCAAAATAACTTTTTTGTGTACTAACCTTGGTGGCTATGAATTGGTGAAAATAGTCGAAAATAGTCAAATAAACACTAACTAAATCGATGTTGGCCGACATTGCATTACTGGTGCCCTCTAGCGTGACAACAAAAAGTCATTCACACAACAGATTCAACTCCACTGAGAACTGACGTATGAGAAAAACGCCGATGAAAATGTTTACAAATAAAACAATTGCGTGATTTAAAACATGTTTAAAACAATTGTTATTCTTTATTTAAAACATGTTTTTTTTTTGTGATTTAAAACATGTTTTTTTCATGTTTTAAAACATGTTTTTTGCGAAGTGTTTAAAAACATCATTTTAAACAATTGTTATTCTTTATTTAAAACATGTTTTTTTTGTGATTTAAAACATGTTTTTTTCATGTTTTAAAACATGTTTTTTTGCGAAGTGTTTAAAAACATCATTTTATAAAAAAAGAACATGTTTGTTTTGTTCGAAATAAAAAAAAAACGTTTTTTATAACAATCCTGGCCGCAACTGAGTTTACCTACAATTTTCATTATGAAACTGAAAGAAGAATTGTTACAGTAATTCTATTATGAAACCAAACTAGATACTAATACATTATTATGAGCGTTGTATAAAAGTTCAATTGGCGCACGACCAGGGCAGCGAGAAGTGCCCACATAAAGGCTTATTATAGCATTCTACCTACTATGACGATCAATCTATTTACTTCGGCGATCTACTGGCTTCGGCGATCTACTGGCTTCGGCGATCTACTGGCTTCGGCGATCTACTGGCTTCGGCGATCTACTGGCTTCGGATATCTACCTATTTCGGCGATCTACCGAATTCGGATATCTATCTATTTCGGCGATCTACCGAATTCGGATATCTACCTATTTCGGCGATCTACCGGAATCGGCGGTCAATTGGTCACTAGTCGGTATAATACTAAAGCTACGGGCACATTTTTTACACGGACGTCGCACAACTGTCAATTTGGCTCAATCTCTTGACGGTAAAGGCTTTCAAGCCGGTTCTGGAATATGATTTTAGACGGATCGAGCCTAATCGGCCTACGCTCTACTAACTAAAGCTGAAACGTTTACGAAAATCGGCAGTTTGGGAAGCGAAAAAAATTTTCCATCCGCCCTAAGAATCGATAAAAATTTACAACGTCCATTAATTACCTTCGCGGTTGCCGGGACAACACACCAATATCCATACGAGCGCTTTCACAAATACGTAGGTTGCTAAGCGACTGTTGTTGACAGTGGCGACAGAATGAGCTGCTGGACGCGCGTCAGCATTCGCCATTATGGAGACAAAATTCGGCCGGGAATTGCGATAAACGAGAAAACACGCTGGCTAGAATCAAATGAATGCCAATGATAAGGTAAGCCCGGTCGCGAATAGCATATTGATTATTTCCGGTACCTACGTTTAAAGCCTTACAAGTTAGTGAGCAAATGACATTTCTAGACCCCCTTATTAATAAAACCCTTTTAACGGTTGGCGCCTTTTCCGGCGATCTCTTTAACCGCAAGACTCATTTTGAGCGGTTTATCTGAGAGCTAACGACAACGTGAACATCTGGTGCAAAAAAAAGGTTTCCAAGAGCGCATTTGCCGGTTCTATTTTCCATAGTAATTGGAGAGATTTTGCCTTGAAACCAAGTTGAATCGATCGATATTTACACGCTTACCAACATGCGTGAGGCATAAAAGTTAGGTTATGTAAACGTCAACAGGTTATATTTTCCAAATACGTGCTTAATGTTCCAGTATTTTTATCATCGATTTTCTTATTCTACCATCCGCAAATTTGCATAAGCGCGAAAGGAAGGAAATACGGACGAAAGACGAGTAAGTATAAATGTAGGACGTAACGTTTTAATCTCAATACGTTTTGCTTTGGTTTTTTACGTATTTGTAATTCATTGAAAAATATATCTATACCAATATATCAAGGAACTAATCGGTAAACATGTGACCATCATGTGACCAAAAAAAATCAATATCCGTTTCTGTCATTTTGGTTGCATAGACGGACATTCTTTCAAGAACTGTCAAAGTAATTATGTAGTACCTACCTAATTTTTTTATCTCAATACTTTTTTTATAGGTTTCTTTACATATTTGTAATTCATTGAAAAATATATCTATATACATAGTACATGTGCTTTTTGTCACAATTTTTAGAATTGTCCAAAGGAGAATTATACCGTACTGAGGTTTGAATTGATAATCTCACCCGGCCGTTCAGAACTACCTACATGCTTCTGATAATTGATATGGACAGAAAAGATTGTCAGTAAGTACCGACTACATATTTATTAATAATTTCTTTAATGCGCTATTTTATAAGACTCAAAGATGTCAATTGGCGCACGGTTAGTATCGAGATGTTCTATGAAACATCGTAAAATGGTATATTTCTTCTTTGTGTCTTTAAATTTATACAAAGTGTGGTAAAGATATGTTAGCCGTAAATTATTTTAGAGCAGAAACAATTGTAACGAACATATCTGGAATATATGACAGAAGCTTATGCGATACTCGCTAAAAATCGATAATTTAAAAACAGTGCTGCCATTCGACCGCAGTGACAGTTACAGCAAGTAGTGGCAGACAGCTACAGCAGGTAACGCCATCTGTTATATAAAATATGAATTAAACGTCAAAATAAAACAAATAAATACGTAACATAAATACTAGATGTCTCTACGGTCCTTTTTTTTAAACATCAACATGGTATAATGTGCTTTGTAAGATCGGCCCTTAGTGTCATGCTGCTTAAGGTGTCGTTGACATGGAAAATCCCCAATATTATATAATTTGATCAAAAATAATTAATGTTTGATGTTGAAATTGCCATAAAATGTGAATAAATTTTAATAATCAAAGTAGATTCTTTTTTTTTCTAAAGAACAATCACAAAAATTGTAATTTGTTATAAATGTATACATTTCTGTCGTAATCAATGCGAACGGTGGTAATATATCAGATGTATTTATCTTCATTAACCGTTTTCCTAAATTCTCCTATGTATGTAATAATTATTTTAGCTTCAGCTGCTAAAAATACCAATATTTAAATACGAGAGATTGTAAATTGAATATATTTTGTTTTTTTTTTAATTTTTGTTGTATTTCCTCATGTTAGGATATACTCTATCAAACTATAAATTAAACAATTTCCGAAATGGGGGTAATTAAAATAAAACATGTTCAAATTATCCATTTATGTCTTCATTTATGTCATCTGGTCAAACAGTTGGGTAAAAATTCAACTCTTATAAGAAATTCTGCTTTAAATGACTTAAAAGTTTACTGAGAAGAAAAACGACAAGTTTGTAATTGCAGCAATTTCCTAACGAATTTCCTAACGATTCATTCAATAAGTCGATTAAGATCAATACATTGAAAGGATGGAATGATTCGCTATATGCAGAACTGAAACTATATACAGAACTGAAACTATTTACTCAGTTTTTAGAAAGTAAATGTCATGCTGTGTAAAAAGTTTCATAAGGACTTATGGGAATTTCCAATTCCTTAAGAAGTTAGAGCCATTTAAAATTTGATTTTGTTAATAATTGACGGCCGTAACCTTTTACTCAGTACGACATTACTATCTGAAAAAAAACATCCGATATATACAATACTAATTTTAATTAAACATATTTTTCTGGCATAAGATCAAAATTTTTATAATGTAAAATTTCACTTTGCTTTTGATATCTTCTGTAGGCAGAAAGTTGAACACTAACTAAGAACATTTTATTTTTCTTAAACCTAAAATGTAAATATTATAATGTAACTATCCGCTTGCAAGTACCGGGTGTTACCAAAACTATGAAAAACAGAAAGAGTTAAGTACCTTTATGTTGAAAGCTATGCAAAAATGTTATTTAAAAAAGTATTTGGAAATATTAGAGGTCTTTTAATATGAAATTTGTTTCGTCTAATTGTCCATAGAAGTGGCTGGACTGTCTTAAATTTAATATGCAAATATTAGAATGTAAGTATTTGAAAACTATGAAGAAACTTGAAGAGTAAAGTACCTTTATGTTCAAAGCCATGTAAAAATGTTCCTTGAGAAATGTGTTTGGAAATATTAAAGGTCTTTAAATACGAAGTTATACTCACCTTTTCTGTTGCACCTAGCGCGTTTTACCAACAAGATGAAAATGATAAAGTATTTTTATCTTCAAAGCTACGCAAAAATATTATTTCAAAAAGTATTTCAAAATATCAGAAGGCATTAAATATGATTATATAGTCATCTTCGATATTCAATTGTTTCAACAAACATTCTTGCATAGTTTGTAAAAAGAGGTAGGTACTTTACTCTTAAGAACTTTTTATAGTTTTAGTAATACCCGGTACATGCATATCAGTACGTGTTGGTTAGTTAATCATTTAAGGCAATTAATTTAATTTTATCGAATAATTTATGTGATCTTGAAATTGCTACACAATGTCAGTAAATTTTAATAATATTTAGAGCAGATATTTAGTCTGCTAGGAAAAATATATGAGATGATTTAGTTATAGTACAAACATAGTCAAAACAAATGTTGATTAATCTCTTTAAAAAGTATAACGATATCTTTTACATCGTACCTGTATATAATTTGTAATCAATTATAGAATTGTATAGAACAATGGTGACATATATTCAAGGGAGAATAAAATTACGCATATTATTCTCTTTTTTATATGTGATAGTTTGTAATTTTATATTAAGAATAGATTTATATTGATTTAAGATGTGATGTGATGTGATGTGAAAAAATTATTAAAGGACTTTTTTATTATATCTATTCCGGGTTTATTAACTATTTTTGATTATTTTTTTACCGTTTTATTTAAAAAGTGTTATAGTATGTGACACTAATATAATATAATAGTATATATTTTTTTAATTAAATTATGTCAGAAAATAACAGAGGAAATATAATAATAATAATAATAATACGTTTATTGTTCCACATCATTCTACATATATTTATACATGCTTCCATCTTAACAAAGAAAAAAAAACAACAATGAGAACAATCATAATAGTATAGTTTGTACAGATAAGAGGCTTACACTAAAATCTGCGGATCATTGGCATGTATAGATATTAGAGTGTATCGATAAAACGTTTTTTTTTTAAATACCAAATTTCAAGTTGATAAAATGTTGTCCCTATGGACCCACATATACCACAAAAAAATTGGCGCAATTGAAAAATATTTAGGTGTCCCGCAGAAAGCCTAAAGTTTATAATTTTATTTAAGAATTAGAATTTTTTCTTATCATTTTTTTCAATAAAAGATTAAGTGATTTTTCTTTTTCAAATACAAAAAGTTTAACAATAAGGTGTGAAATTGCGTAAAAGTATATTACTCTAACGCAACGTTTAGATCACCTGCAGTTTATTTAGATTCGATACAATTTTTAGAAAAATGACCATCTTCGTAAAATTTAAAAAATGTGCTTAAATGTTGATTTACGTTGATTTATTTGTCATTAAATTTTTTATTATGTGCTGACATGTGGGCTTTGAAAAAGAAAAACCACTTAATATTCCATTAAAAAAATTTGATAAATTCGAATTTTTAAAGAACATTATAAACTTTAGGCCTCCTGCGGGAGACTTAAATATATTTCAATTAGGCATTTTTTTGGTGATATATGAAGGTCCACAGAGACAACTTTTTACCAACTTGAAATTTTGAATTTAAAAAAAAAAAACGTTTTTTCGATCCACCCTAATGTATATAGGGTTGCCAACACTTACTTGAAAACTCCTTACTTGAAAACATTTAGACGAATTTATTTGGAGTTTGGATCCCACTTCTGACTTATAATTTCAGGATATTTTTAATTTTGATAATTTGTTTAAGGTGATGTTTTGGAATTTTATTGGTTAAAATTTAGTGAACAAATAAATCAAATAAATGTTGTTTCCACTTCTGACTTATAAATTCGCATTACACTTTGAGTAAACCCAATAAAAATTTAAGAGATAATATTTAAAAAAAAACAATCAAATTTTGATCCCACTTCTACCGTATAAACACGACAAATAATTCAGCAGGAACCCAATTCAGGTGTATTAGATCACATTTCTACCGAATAGCAGCAAAAGTCATGGGAACTTATTGAAAGAATATTTAGACCCAGAAAAATATCATTTTGCAATTTTTAACCCAATTTCAATCAAAATGCGCAATAAAAAAATTACAGTAATTGGCATCGCTGTCCTGATATGAAGTCGATCCACTTCGGCGAACTACCGATTTCGGCAATCTACCTATTACAGCATTCTATCTATTTCGGCGATCTACACACACCAGCGACCTACATATTTCAGCGATCTTTTTTTTCAAATACAAAAAGTTTAACAATAAGGTGTGATATTGCGTTCTCCCTATTTCGGCGATCTACACGTCTCAGCGATCTATACGTCTCAAGAGATTTGGTCACTAGTCGGTATACTAATAAAGCTAACGAGACATTTTTTACACGGACGTCGAACAATTGTCAATTTGGCTCAATCTCTTGACGGTAAAGGCTTTCGAGCCGGTTCCGGAATATGATTTTAGACGGATGGAGCCGAATCGGCCTACGCTCTACCAACTAAAGCTGAAACGTTTACGAAAATCGGCAGTTTCAAACGCGAGAAAAATTTTCCATCCGCCCTAAAAATCGCTACATTTTTAGACCGTCCATTAATTACCTTCGCGGTTGCCGGGACAACACAACAATATCCATACGAGCGCTTTCACAAATACGTAGGTTGCTAAGCGACTGTTGTTGACAGTGGCGAGTGGCGACAGAATGAGCTGCTGGACGCGCGTCAGCATTCGCCATTATGGAGACAAAATTCGGCCGGGAATTGCGATAAACGAGAAAGCACGCTCGCTAGAATCAAATGAATGCCAATGATTGTAAGCCCCCTCGCAAATAGCATATTGATTCTTTCCGGTAGGTACCTACGTTTAAAGCCTTACAAGTTAGTGATCAAATGACATTTCAAGACCCCCTTATTAATAAAACCCTTTTAACGGTTGGCGCCTTTTCCGGCGATCTCTTTAACCGCAAGACTCATTTTGAGCGGTTTATCTGAGAGCTAACGACAACGTGAATATCTGGTGCAAAAAAAAAGGTTTCCAAGAGCGCATTTGCCGGTTCTATTTTCCATAGTAATTGGAGAGATTTTGCCTTGAAACCAAGTTGAATCGATCGATATTTACACGCTTACCAACATGCGTGAGGCATAAAAGTTAGGTTATGTAAACGTCAACAGGTTATATTTTGCAAATACGTGCTTAATATTCCAGTATTTTTATCATCGATTTTCTTATTCTACCATCCGCAAATTTGCAAAGAGCGAAAGGAAGGAAATACGGACGAAAGACGGCGCCAGAAATGCGATTGAAACGAATTGCACGTTAAACAGAATTGAACTAATCAGTAAACAGTAGTCCTACTCTGTCTGTCAAAGTAAGTATTTGGTTTTTTACATATTTGTAATTCATTGAAAAATATATCTATACCAAAGTGCACATTCAAGGAAATTCAAGGAACTAATCGGTAAACATGTGACCATCACGTGACCAAAAAAAATCAATATCCGTTTCTGTCATGTTGGTTGCATAGACGACATTCTTTCAAGAACTGTCAAAGTAATTATGTAGTACCTACCTAATTTTTTTATCTCAATACTTTTTTTATAGGTTTCTTTACATATTTGTAATTCATTGAAAAATATATCTATATACATAGTACATGTGCTTTTTGTCACAAGTTTTAGAATTGTAACGAAGGAGAATTATACCGTACTGAGGTCTGAATTAATAATCTCACCCGGCCGTTCAGAACTACCTACATGCTTCTGATAATTGATATGGACAGAAAAGATTATCAGTAAGTACCGACTACATATTTATTAATAATTTCTTTAATGCCCTATTTTATAAGACTCAAAGATGTCAATTGGCGCACGGTTAGTATCGAGATGTTCTATGAAACAGCGTAAAATGGTATTTTTCTTCTTTGTGTGTTTAAATTTATACAAAGTGTGGTTATGCGATCCTCGCTAAAAATCGATAATTTAAAAACAGTGCTGCCACTCGACCGCGGTGACAGTTACAGCAAGTAGTGGCAGACAGCTACAGCAAGTAGCGCCATCTGCTATATAAAATATGAAGTAAACGTCAAAATAAAACAAATAAATACGTAACATAAACACTAGATGTCTCTACGGTCCTTTTTTTTAAACATCATCATGGTATAATGTGCTTTGTAAGATCGGCCCTTTGTGTCATGCTGCTTAAGGTGTCGTTGACATGGAAAATCCCCAATATTATATAATTTGATCAAAAATAATTAATGTTTGATGTTGAAATTGCCATAAAATGTGAATAAATTTTAATAATCAAAGTAGATTCTTTTTTTTTCTAAAGAACAATCACAAAAATTGTAATTTGTTATAAATGTATACATTTCTGTCGTAATCAATGCGAACGGTGGTAATATATCAGATGTAATAATTATTTTAGCTTCAGCTGCTAAAAATACCAATATTTAAATACGAGAGATTGTAAATTGAATATATTTTGTTTTTTTTTTAATTTTTGTTGTATTTCCTCATGTTAGGATATACTCTATCAAACTATAAATTAAACAATTTCCGAAATTGTTGTAATTAAAATAAAACATGTTCAAATTATCCATTTAGGTCTTCATTTATGTCATCTGGTCAAACAGTTGGGTAAAAATTCAACTCTTATAAGAAATTCTGCTTTAAATGACTTTTAAAAGTTTACTGAAAAGAAAAACGACAAGTTTGTAATTGCAGCAATTTCCTAACGAATTTCCTAACGATTCATTCAATAAGTCGATTAAGATCAATACATTGAAAGGGTGGAATGATTCGCTATATGCAGAACTGAAACTATATACAGAACTGAAACTATTTACTCAGTTTTTAGAAAGTAAATGTCATGCTGTGTAAAAAGTTTCATCAGGACTTATGGGAATTTCCAATTCCTTAAGAAGTTAGAGCCACTTAAAATTTGATTTTGTTAATAATTGACGGCTGTAACCTTTTACTCAGTACGACATTACTATCTGAAAAAAAAAACATCCGGTATATACAATACTAATTTTAATTAAACATATTTTTCTGGCATAAGATCAAAATTTTTATAATGTAAAATTTCACTTTGCTTTTGATATCTTCTGTAGGCAGAAAGTTGAACACTAACTAAGAACATTTTATTTTTCTTAAACCTAAAATGTAAATATTATAATGTAACTATCCGCTTGCATGTACCGGGTGTTACCAAAACTATGAAAAACAGAAAGAGTTAAGTACCTTTATGTTGAAAGCTATGCAAAAATGTTATTTAAAAAAGTATTTGGAAATATTAGAGGTCTTTTAATATGAAATTTGTTGCATCTAATTGTCCATAAAAGTGGCTGGATTGTCTTAAATTTAATATGCAAATATTAGAATGTAAGTATTTGAAAACTTAGAAGAAACTTGAAGAGTAAAGTACCTTTATGTTCAAAGCCATGTAAAAATGTTCCTTGAGAAATGTGTTTGGAAATATTAAAGGTCTTTAAATACGAAGTTATACTCATATATTCTGTTGCACGTATTGCGTTTTACCGACAAGATAAAAATGATAAAGTATTTTCAAAGCTACGCAAAAATATTATTTGAAAAAATATTTCAAAATATCAGAAGGCATTAAATATGAATATATAGTCACCTTCGATATTTTTTCAACAACCATTTTTGCATAGTTTGTAAAATAAAGGTACTTTACTCTTAAGAATTTTTTATAGTTTTAGTAATACTCGGTACATGCCAACATATAATTACTTTATAACATTTGCATTTTAAATCTAAAACAATCCGAAAACTTTCGTGAAGAATAAAATTTTCTGAAATGTTAATAATAAAAAAGTTCCCATTTGTGTCCTATTTTCTTCTCACAATAATGGAAAAGCATATTTTGGGTTTCTCTCATTGAGAAAAATGATATGAAAAAATTCTAATTCATAAATAAAATTATAAACTTTAGGCTTCCTGGGGGAGACTTAAATATATTTCAATTGGGCATTTTTTTGTGATATATGAGGGTCCACAGAGACAACTGTTTACCAACTTGAAATTTTTCACTTTTTTTACCGTTCAATTTTGTTTTAATTTTTGGATACCACCTCATTTGTATTCCACATTAATAGTTAGCTTTATTATAATAATTAAATAATAATAAATATTTATTATATATTAGATTATCGGTTATATATAAATTTTCAACACTGCTGAAATATTCTGCTGCGTTTTCTAATAGTTACTACATCAATTAATTTTAATACTTACTTAAAAATAACAATATGCGGGTTTATAGAGGCAACGATCAAGGCGAATTAACTTGAAATTTTGATTTAAAAAGAAAACTACTCTTTTTAGAAAATACAATATTTGCAAAAATTCAATCATAAAATTGCATACAGTAATATCCTATATGGTTAGAGGAAGATAATAATATAATTATATTCTATAATAAACCACTATTCTGCTGTCGAAGAGGGCCGACCGCAGTCCCGAGATCCATATACTGTATGATTCCCCATAAATTATATTCATAAATTTGCGTGGATGGCAGTCCAGTGTTTTATTTATTTACATTTCTCCGAAGTCCAACCTGAGCCGAAGGCGAGGATTGTAATTGTGTGGAAAGGCTAATAGCCGTTACTTGCGAATAGAATAGTATACTTTTTCCACGACCATCGCAAAAATTACAGTAATTGTTCTTCTAATTGTTCTTCGTTGTCGTACTATCTATGAGGCCTACCCATTTCGGCGATCTACCGAATTCGGATATCTACCTATTTCGGCGATCTACCGGAATCGGCGGTCAATTGGTCACTAGTTTATTATTTATTTATTATTTATTTATTATTTATTTATTATTTATTTATTATTTATTTATTATTTATTTATTATTTATTTATTATTTATTTATTATTTATTTATTATTTATTTATTATTTATTTATTATTTATTTATTATTTATTTATTATTTATTTATTATTTATTTATTATTTATTTATTATTTATTTATTATTTATTTATTATTTATTTATTATTTATTTATTATTTATTTATTATTTATTTATTATTTATTTATTATTTATTTATTATTTATTTATTATTTATTTATTATTTATTTATTATTTATTTATTATTTATTTATTATTTATTTATTATTTATTTATTATTTATTTATTATTTATTTATTATTTATTTATTATTTATTTATTATTTATTTATTATTTATTTATTATTTATTTATTATTTATTTATTATTTATTTATTATTTATTTATTATTTATTTATTATTTATTTATTATTTATTTATTATTTATTTATTATTTATTTATTATTTATTTATTATTTATTTATTATTTATTTATTATTTATTTATTATTTATTTATTATTTATTTATTATTTATTTATTATTTATTTATTATTTATTTATTATTTATTTATTATTTATTTATTATTTATTTATTATTTATTTATTATTTATTTATTATTTATTTATTATTTATTTATTATTTATTTATTATTTATTTATTATTTATTTATTATTTATTTATTATTTATTTATTATTTATTTATTATTTATTTATTATTTATTTATTATTTATTTATTATTTATTTATTATTTATTTATTATTTATTTATTATTTATTTATTATTTATTTATTATTTATTTATTATTTATTTATTATTTATTTATTATTTATTTATTATTTATTTATTATTTATTTATTATTTATTTATTATTTATTTATTATTTATTTATTATTTATTTATTATTTATTTATTATTTATTTATTATTCATTTATTATTTATTTATTATTTATTTATTATTTATTTATTATTTATTTATTATTTATTTATTATTTATTTATTATTTATTTATTATTTATTTATTATTTATTTATTATTTATTTATTATTTATTTATTATTTATTTATTATTTATTTATTATTTATTTATCATTTATTTATCATTTATTTTCCATTTATTTATCATTTATTTATCATTTATTTATCATTTATTTATTATTTATTTATTATTTATTTATTATTTATTTATTATTTATTTATTATTTATTTATTATTTATTTATTATTTATTTATTATTTATTTATTATTTATTTATTATTTATTTATTATTTATTTATTATTTATTTATTATTTATTTATTATTTATTTATTATTTATTTATTATTTATTTATTATTTATTTATTATTTATTTATTATTTATTTATTATTTATTTATTATTTATTTATTATTTATTTATTATTTATTTATTATTTATTTATTATTTATTTATTATTTATTTATTATTTATTTATTATTTATTTATTATTTATTTATTATTTATTTATTATTTATTTATTATTTATTTATTATTTATTTATTATTTATTTATTATTTATTTATTATTTATTTATTATTTATTTATTATTTATTTATTATTTATTTATTATTTATTTATTATTTATTTATTATTTATTTATTATTTATTTATTATTTATTTATTATTTATTTATTATTTATTTATTATTTATTTATTATTTATTTATTATTTATTTATTATTTATTTATTATTTATTTATTATTTATTTATTATTTATTTATTATTTATTTATTATTTATTTATTATTTATTTATTATTTATTTATTATTTATTTATTATTTATTTATTATTTATTTATTATTTATTTATTATTTATTTATTATTTATTTATTATTTATTTATTATTTATTTATTATTTATTTATTATTTATTTATTATTTATTTATTATTTATTTATTATTTATTTATTATTTATTTATTATTTATTTATTATTTATTTATTATTTATTTATTATTTATTTATTATTTATTTATTATTTATTTATTATTTATTTATTATTTATTTATTATTTATTTATTATTTATTTATTATTTATTTATTATTTATTTATTATTTATTTATTATTTATTTATTATTTATTTATTATTTATTTATTATTTATTTATTATTTATTTATTATTTATTTATTTATTATTTATTTATTATTTATTTATTATTTATTTATTATTTATTTATTATTTATTTATTATTTATTTATTATTTATTTATTATTTATTTATTATTTATTTATTATTTATTTATTATTTATTAATTATTTATTTATTATTTATTTATTATTTATTTATTATTTATTTATTATTTATTATTTATTTATTATTTATTTATTATTTATTTATTATTTATTTATTATTTATTTATTATTTATTTATTATTTATTTATTATTTATTTATTATTTATTTATTATTTATTTATTATTTATTTATTATTTATTTATTATTTATTTATTATTTATTTATTATTTATTTATTATTTATTTATTATTTATTTATTATTTATTTATTATTTATTTATTATTTATTTATTATTTATTTATTATTTATTTATTATTTATTTATTATTTATTTATTATTTATTTATTATTTATTTATTATTTATTTATTATTTATTTATTATTTATTTATTATTTATTTATTATTTATTTATTATTTATTTATTATTTATTTATTATTTATTTATTATTTATTTATTATTTATTATTTATTATTTATTTATTATTTATTTATTATTTATTTATTATTTATTGATTATTTATTTATTATTTATTTATTATTTATTTATTATTTATTTATTATTTATTAATTATTTATTTATCATTTATTTATCATTTATTTATCATTTATTTATTATTTATTTATTATTTATTTATTATTTATTTATTATTTATTTATTATTTATTTATTATTTATTTATTATTTATTATTTATTTATTATTTATTTATTATTTATTTATTATTTATTTATTATTTATTTATTATTTATTTATTATTTATTTATTATTTATTTATTATTTATTTATTATTTATTTATTATTTATTTATTATTTATTTATTATTTATTTATTATTTATTTATTATTTATTTATTATTTATTTATTATTTATTTATTATTTATTTATTATTTATTTATTATTTATTTATTATTTATTTATTATTTATTTATTATTTATTTATTATTTATTTATTATTTATTTATT
>OZ014506.1:58618879-58820712 GCA_963966075.1 Aphodius sticticus
TATTTATTTATTATTTATTTATTATTTATTTATTATTTATTTATTATTTATTTATTATTTATTTATTATTTATTTATTATTTATTTATTATTTATTTATTATTTATTTATTATTTATTTATTATTTATTTATTATTTATTTATTATTTATTTATTATTTATTTATTATTTATTTATTATATATTTATTATTTATTTATTATTTATTTATTATTTATTTATTATTTATTTATTATTTATTTATTATTTATTTATTATTTATTTATTTATTTATTTATTATTTATTATTTATTTATTATTTATTTATTATTTATTTATTATTTATTTATTATTTATTTATTATTTATTTATTATTTATTTATTATTTATTTATTATTTATTTATTATTTATTTATTATTTATTTATTATTTATTTATTATTTATTTATTATTTATTTATTATTTATTTATTATTTATTTATTATTTATTTATTATTTATTTATTATTTATTTATTATTTATTTATTATTTATTTATTATTTATTTATTATTTATTTATTATTTATTTATTATTTATTTATTATTTATTTATTATTTATTTATTATTTATTTATTATTTATTTATTATTTATTTATTATTTATTTATTATTTATTTATTATTTATTTATTATTTATTTATTATTTATTTATTATTTATTTATTATTTATTTATTATTTATTTATTATTTATTTATTATTTATTTATTATTTATTTATTATTTATTTATTATTTATTTATTATTTATTTATTATTTATTTATTATTTATTTATTATTTATTTATTATTTATTTATTATTTATTTATTATTTATTTATTATTTATTTATTATTTATTTATTATTTATTTATTATTTATTTATTATTTATTTATTATTTATTATTTATTTATTATTTATTTATTATTTATTTATTATTTATTTATTATTTATTTATTATTTATTTATTATTTATTTATTATTTATTTATTATTTATTTATTATTTATTTATTATTTATTTATTATTTATTTATTATTTATTTATTATTTATTTATTATTTATTTATTATTTATTTATTATTTATTTATTATTTATTTATTATTTATTTATTATTTATTTATTATTTATTTATTATTTATTTATTATTTATTATTTATTTATTATTTATTTATTATTTATTTATTATTTATTTATTATTTATTTATTATTTATTTATTATTTATTTATTATTTATTTATTATTTATTTATTATTTATTTATTATTTATTTATTATTTATTTATTATTTATTTATATTTATTTATTATTTATTTATTATTTATTTATTATTTATTTATTATTTATTTATTATTTATTTATTATTTATTTATTATTTATTTATTATTTATTTATTATTTATTTATTATTTATTTATTATTTATTTATTATTTATTTATTATTTATTTATTATTTATTTATTATTTATTTATTATTTATTTATTATTTATTTATTATTTATTTATTATTTATTTATTATTTATTTATTATTTATTTATTATTTATTTATTATTTATTTATTATTTATTTATTATTTATTTATTATTTATTTATTATTTATTTATTATTTATTTATTATTTATTTATTATTTATTTATTATTTATTTATTATTTATTTATTATTTATTTATTATTTATTTATTATTTATTTATTATTTATTTATTATTTATTTATTATTTATTTATTATTTATTTATTATTTATTTATTATTTATTTATTATTTATTTATTATTTATTTATTATTTATTTATTATTTATTTATTATTTATTTATTATTTATTTATTATTTATTTATTATTTATTTATTATTTATTTATTATTTATTTATTATTTATTTATTATTTATTTATTATTTATTTATTATTTATTTATTATTTATTTATTATTTATTTATTATTTATTTATTATTTATTTATTATTTATTTATTATTTATTTATTATTTATTTATTATTTATTTATTATTTATTTATTATTTATTTATTATTTATGTATTATTTATGTATTATTTATGTATTATTTATTTATTATTTATTTATTATTTATTTATTATTTATTTATTATTTATTTATTATTTATTTATTATTTATTTATTATTTATTTATTATTTATTTATTATTTATTTATTATTTATTTATTATTTATTTATTATTTATTTATTATTTATTTATTATTTATTTATTATTTATTTATTATTTATTTATTATTTATTTATTATTTATTTATTATTTATTTATTATTTATTTATTATTTATTTATTATTTATTTATTATTTATTTATTATTTATTTATTATTTATTTATTATTTATTTATTATTTATTTATTATTTATTTATTATTTATTTATTATTTATTTATTATTTATTTATTATTTATTTATTATTTATTTATTATTTATTTATTATTTATTTATTATTTATTTATTATTTATTTATTATTTATTTATTATTTATTTATTATTTATTTATTATTTATTTATTATTTATTTATTATTTATTTATTATTTATTTATTATTTATTTATTATTTATTTATTATTTATTTATTATTTATTTTATTTATTATTTATTTATTATTTATTTATTATTTATTTATTATTTATTTATTATTTATTTATTATTTATTTATTATTTATTTATTATTTATTTATTATTTATTTATTATTTATTTATTATTTATTTATTTATTATTTATTTATTATTTATTTATTATTTATTTATTATTTATTTATTATTTATTTATTATTTATTTATTATTTATTTATTATTTATTTATTATTTATTTATTATTTATTTATTATTTATTTATTATTTATTTATTATTTATTTATTATTTATTTATTATTTATTTATTATTTATTTATTATTTATTTATTATTTATTTATTATTTATTTATTATTTATTTATTATTTATTTATTATTTATTTATTATTTATTTATTATTTATTTATTATTTATTTATTATTTTTTATTATTATTTATTTATTATTTATTTATTTATTTATTTATTTATTATTTATTTATTATTTATTTATTATTTATTTATTATTTATTTATTATTTATTTATTATTTATTTATTATTTATTTATTATTTATTTATTATTTATTTATTATTTATTTATTATTTATTTATTATTTATTTATTATTTATTTATTATTTATTTATTATTTATTTATTATTTATTTATTATTTATTTATTATTTATTTATTATTTATTTATTATTTATTTATTATTTATTTATTATTTATTTATTATTTATTTATTATTTATTTATTATTTATTTATTATTTATTTATTATTTATTTATTATTTATTTATTATTTATTTATTATTTATTTATTATTTATTTATTATTTATTTATTATTTATTTATTATTTATTTATTATTTATTTATTATTTATTTATTATTTATTTATTATTTATTTATTATTTATTTATTATTTATTTATTATTTATTTATTATTCATTTATTATTTATTTATTATTTATTTATTATTTATTTATTATTTATTTATTATTTATTTATTATTTATTTATTATTTATTTATTATTTATTTATTATTTATTTATTATTTATTTATTATTTATTTATTATTTATTTATTATTTATTTATTATTTATTTATTATTTATTTATTATTTATTTATTATTTATTTATTATTTATTTATTATTTATTTATTATTTATTTATTATTTATTTATTATTTATTTATTATTTATTTATTATTTATTTATTATTTATTTATTATTTATTTATTATTTATTTATTATTTATTTATTATTTATTTATTATTTATTTATTATTTATTTATTATTTATTTATTATTTATTTATTATTTATTTATTATTTATTTATTATTTATTTATTATTTATTTATTATTTATTTATTATTTATTTATTATTTATTTATTATTTATTTATTATTTATTTATTATTTATTTATTATTTATTTATTATTTATTTATTATTTATTTATTATTTATTTATTATTTATTTATTATTTATTTATTATTTATTTATTATTTATTTATTATTTATTTATTATTTATTTATTATTTATTTATTATTTATTTATTATTTATTTATTATTTATTTATTATTTATTTATTATTTATTTATTATTTATTTATTATTTATTTATTATTTATTTATTATTTATTTATTATTTATTTATTATTTATTTATTATTTATTTATTATTTATTTATTATTTATTTATTATTTATTTATTATTTATTTATTATTTATTTATTATTTATTTATTATTTATTTATTATTTATTTATTATTTATTTATTATTTATTTATTATTTATTTATTATTTATTTATTATTTATTTATTATTTATTTATTATTTATTTATTATTTATTTATTATTTATTTATTATTTATTTATTATTTATTTATTATTTATTTATTATTTATTTATTATTTATTTATTATTTATTTATTATTTATTTATTATTTATTTATTATTTATTTATTATTTATTTATTATTTATTTATTATTTATTTATTATTTATTTATTATTTATTTATTATTTATTTATTATTTATTTATTATTTATTTATTATTTATTTATTATTTATTTATTATTTATTTATTATTTATTTATTATTTATTTATTATTTATTTATTATTTATTTATTATTTATTTATTATTTATTTATTATTTATTTATTATTTATTTATTATTTATTTATTATTTATTTATTATTTATTTATTATTTATTTATTATTTATTTATTATTTATTTATTATTTATTTATTATTTATTTATTATTTATTTATTATTTATTTATTATTTATTTATTATTTATTTATTATTTATTTATTATTTATTTATTATTTATTTATTATTTATTTATTATTTATTTATTATTTATTTATTATTTATTTATTATTTATTTATTATTTATTTATTATTTATTTATTATTTATTTATTATTTATTTATTATTTATTTATTATTTATTTATTATTTATTTATTATTTATTTATTATTTATTTATTATTTATTTATTATTTATTTATTATTTATTTATTATTTATTTATTATTTATTTATTATTTATTTATTATTTATTTATTATTTATTTATTATTTATTTATTATTTATTTATTATTTATTTATTATTTATTTATTATTTATTTATTATTTATTTATTATTTATTTATTATTTATTTATTATTTATTTATTATTTATTTATTATTTATTTATTATTTATTTATTATTTATTTATTATTTATTTATTATTTATTTATTATTTATTTATTATTTATTTATTATTTATTTATTATTTATTTATTATTTATTTATTATTTATTTATTATTTATTTATTATTTATTTATTATTTATTTATTATTTATTTATTATTTATTTATTATTTATTTATTATTTATTTATTATTTATTTATTATTTATTTATTATTTATTTATTATTTATTTATTATTTATTTATTATTTATTTATTATTTATTTATTATTTATTTATTATTTATTTATTATTTATTTATTATTTATTTATTATTTATTTATTATTTATTTATTATTTATTTATTATTTATTTATTATTTATTTATTATTTATTTATTATTTATTTATTATTTATTTATTATTTATTTATTATTTATTTATTATTTATTTATTATTTATTTATTATTTATTTATTATTTATTTATTATTTATTTATTATTTATTTATTATTTATTTATTATTTATTTATTATTTATTTATTATTTATTTATTATTTATTTATTATTTATTTATTATTTATTTATTATTTATTTATTATTTATTTATTATTTATTTATTATTTATTTATTATTTATTTATTATTTATTTATTATTTATTTATTATTTATTTATTATTTATTTATTATTTATTTATTATTTATTTATTATTTATTTATTATTTATTTATTATTTATTTATTATTTATTTATTATTTATTTATTATTTATTTATTATTTATTTATTATTTATTTATTATTTATTTATTATTTATTTATTATTTATTTATTATTTATTTATTATTTATTTATTATTTATTTATTATTTATTTATTATTTATTTATTATTTATTTATTATTTATTTATTATTTATTTATTTATTATTTATTTATTATTTATTTATTATTTATTTATTATTTATTTATTATTTATTTATTATTTATCTATTATTTATCTATTATTTATTTATTATTTATTTATTATTTATTTATTATTTATTTATTATTTATTTATTATTTATTTATTATTTATTTATTTTATTTATTATTTATTTATTATTTATTTATTATTTATTTATTATTTATTTATTATTTATTTATTATTTATTTATTATTTATTTATTATTTATTTATTATTTATTTATTATTTATTTATTATTTATTTATTTTTTATTTATTATTTATTTATTATTTATTTATTAGATCGAAAAGAATATGAAATTTTTTTGAGAGATAGGGCTGTCTAATGGGGTCGTGCTTATGCATTGGGCTGTGCTGAGTTCAACGGTGTGCTCGGTTTTCCCGTAAAGCGAACGGTTTGTCCAGAAAATGTAAAATAAGGATTTTTGCGGTTTTTCGCGTTATTCTCGAGAACCACCCAACTTAGAGCAACGCGGTCTTCAGAAATTTTTTCCTCGGCCAATTTCCTATCCAGTGACGTGTGAATCGTCAAAATCGGATGGCCAGATGGAACACAGTGCGCCTTAACGATATGCTCGGTTCTCCCGTAAAGCGTACGGTTTGTCCAGAAAATGTAAAATAAGGACTTTTGCGGTTTTTCGCGTTTTTCTCGAGAACCACCCAACTTAGAGCAACGCGGTTTTCAGAAATGGTTTCGTCGGCCAATTTCCTATCCAGTGACGTGTGAATCGTAAAAATCGGATGGCTAGATGGACCTCAGCACAGCCCAATGCATAAGCACGACCCCATTAAACAGCTCTATCTCTCAAAAATTTTCATATTCTTTTCGATCTAAATTTAGCCCATTGAGATAGAAAAAAAATTTTAAAAAAATTACTTTGCAACCGTTGGCCATAGAGAGATTAACCCACCACCAAATGATACCTCTCGACAAGTACATCAAAAATATGTATACTTTTATATGCCTAAGAAGTACCATATTGAAGTTATGTGGTCCAATTCGCTTATTTTCGAGTTATTTGAAAAAACGTTATTTGAGCACAACTCGGCAACCAGTAGAGATAGAGACCCGTTCTATGTAAATTCGTGATCAGCGCATCCATTTTAGTAAGATAGCGAAGGTTTCATATCGATCCGGGTCCTAGATTTCGAATTAGGTGTGCCATTTCAAATTTAAAGTAAAAAAATACGATTTTTATCAAAATTTTGATCACTTGGCAAAAACAAAAGTACCTCCCACCCAATTGAGATTTTGGTCTCTGGTACAGTTTTTGACGTCGATGGCGCTGGTGTAATTGATTTTTTTCTATATGGAACGGTACGGAAGTTATGTCTTCTCAAAGTTGCAAAAGCTGCTAAATTTGCCATTTTACCAATGTTTTGAATTGTTAAGGCGCACTGTGGTCCATCTAGCCATTCGACGATTTTGACGATTCATACGTCACTGGATAGGAAATTGGCCGAGGAAACCATTTCTGAAGACCGCGTTGCTCTAAGTTGGACGGTTCTCGAGAAAAACGCGAAAAACCGCAAGAATCCTTATTTTACATTTTCTGGACAAACCGTACGCTTTACGGGAAAACCGAGCACACCGTTGAACTCAGCACAGCCCAATGCATAAGCACGACCCCATTGGACAGCCCTATCTCTCAAAAAAATTTCATATTCAATTTCAAATTCTTGCATAAATCTCTATCATACCTCAAATTGTAGGTAATTAAAAGTTCTAGTAGCCATCAGACCCTCAGAGTTTTGCCCCCTCCCGAAAAAAAAACCCTAAATCGCGATAATGTCCGTTCGAACAGCAAACGTATTTCATTCAGTTGCTGCAGCAAAATGTCCATAACTTTTGCAAAAATTCTTGCATAAATTTCTATCATACCTCAAATTGTAGGTAATTAAAAGTTCTAGTAGCCATCAGACCCTCAGAGTTTCGCCCCCCCCGAAAAAAAACCCTAAATCGCGATAATGTCCGTTCGAATAGCAAACGTATTTAATTCAGTTGCTGCAGCAAAATGTCCATAACTTTTGCAAAAATTCTTGCATAAATTTCTATCATACTTTAAATTGTAGGTAATTAAAAGTTCTAGTAGCCATCAGACCCTCAGAGTTTTGCGGCCCGAAAAAAAACCCTAAATCGCGATAATGTCCGTTGGAATGGCAAACGTATTTCATTCAGTTGCTGCAGCAAAATGTCCATAACTTTTGCAAAAATTCTTGCATAAATTTCTATCATACCTCAAATTGTAGGTAATTAAAAGTTCTAGTAGCCATCAGACTCTCAGAGTTTTGCCCCCCCGACAAAAAACCCTAAATCGCGATAATGTCCGTTCGAATAGCAAACGTATTTCATTCAGTTGCTGCAGCAAAATGTCCATAACTTTTGCAAATATTCTTGCATAAATTTCTATCATACCTCCAATTGTAGGTAATTAAAAGTTCTAGTAGCCGTCAGACCCTCAGAGTTCTGCCCCCCCGAAAAAAAACCCTAAATCGCGATAATGTCCGTTCGAATAGCAAACGTATTTCATTCAGTTGCTGCAGCAAAATGTCCATAACTTTTGCAAATATTCTTGCATAAATTTCTATCATACCTCCAATTGTAGGTAATTAAAAGTTCTAGTAGCCATCAGACCCTCAGAGTTTTGCCCCCCCCGAAAAAGAACCCTAAATCGCGATAATGTCCGTTCGAATAGCAAACGTATTTCATTCAGTTGCTGCAGCAAAATGTCCATAACTTTTGCAAAAATTCTTGCATACATTTTTAACATACCTCAAATTGTAGGTAATTAAAAGTTCTAGTAGCCGTCAGACCCTCAGAGTTTTGCACCCCCGAAAAAAAACCCTAAATCGCGATAATGTCCGTTCGAATAGCAAACGTTTTTCATTCAGTTGCTGCAGCAAAATGTCCATAACTTTTGCAAATATTCTTGCATAAATTTCTATCATACCTCAAATTGTAGGTAATTAAAAGTTCTAGTAGCCATCAGACCCTCAGAGTTTTGCCCCCCCGAAAAAAAACCCTAAATCGCGATAATGTCCGTTCGAATAGCAAACGTATTTCATTCAGTTGCTGCAGAAAAATGTCCATAACTTTTGCAAAAATTCTTGCATAAATTTCTATCATACCTCAAATTGTAGGTAATTAAAAGTTCTAGTAGCCATCAGACCCTCAGAATTTTGCCCCCCGAAAAAAAACCCTAAATCGCGATAGCATCCGTTCGAATAGCAAACGTATTTCATTCACTTGCTGCAGCAAAATGTCCATAACTTTTGCAAAAATTCTTGCATAAATTTCTATCATACCTCAAATTGTAGGTAATTAAAAGTTCTAGTAGCCATCAGACCCTCAGAGTTTTTCCCCCCCGAAAAAAACCCTAAATCGCGATAATGTCCGTTCGAATAGTAAACGTATTTCATTCAGTTGCTGCAGCAAAATGTCCATAACTTTTGCAAAAATTCTTGCATAAATTTCTATCATACCTCAAATTGTAGGTAATTAAAAGTTCTAGTAGCCATCAGACCCTCAGAGTTTTGCCCCCCCGAAAAAGAACCCTAAATCGCGGTAATGTCCGTTCGAATAGCAAACGTATTTCATTCAGTTGCTGCAGCAAAATGTCCATAACTTTTGCAAATATTCTTGCATAAATTTCTATCATACCTCAAATTGTGGGTAATTAAAAGTTCTAGTAGCCATCAGACCCTCAGAGTTTTGCCCCCCCGAAAAAAAACCCTAAATCGCGATAATGTCCGTTCGAATAGCAAACGTATTTCATTAAGTTGCTGCAGCAAAATGTCCATAACTTTTGCAAAAATTCTTGTATAAATTTCTATCATACCTAAAATTGTAGGTAATTAAAAGTTCTAGTAGCCATCAGACTCTCAGAGTTTTGCCCCCCCGAAAAAAAACCCTAAATCGCGATAATGTCCGTTCGAATGGCAAACGTATTTCATTCAGTTGCTGCAGCAAAATGTCCATAACTTTTGCAAATATTCTTGCATAAATTTCTATCATACCTCCAATTGTAGGTAATTAAAAGTTCCACTAGCCGTCAGACCCTCAGAGTTTTGCCCCTCCGAAAAAAACCCTAAATCGCGATAATGTCCGTTCGAATAGCAAACGTATTTCATTCAGTTGCTGCAGCAAAATGTCCATAACTTTTGCAAATATTTTTGCATAAATTTCTATCATACCTCAAATTGTAGGTAATTAAAAGTTCTAGTAGCCATCAGACCCTCAGAGTTTTGCCCCCCCGAAAAAAAACCCTAAATCGCGATAATGTCCGTTCGAATAGCAAACGTATTTCATTCAGTTGCTGCAGCAAAATGTCCATAACTTTTGCAAATATTCTTGCATAAATTTCTACCATACCTCAAATTGTAGGTAATTAAAAGTTCTAGTAGCCATCAGACCCTCAGAGTTTTGCCCCCCCGAGAAAAAACCCTAAATCGCGATAATGTCCGTTCGAATAGCAAACGTGTTTCATTCAGATGCTGCAAAAAAAGTCCATAACTTTTGAAAAAATTCTTGCATAAATTTCTATCATACCTCAAATTGTAGGTAATTAAAAGTTCTAGTAGCCATCAGACCATCAGAGTTTTGCCCCCCCGAAAAAAAACCCTAAATCGCGATAATGTCCGTTCGAATAGCAAACTTATTTCATTCAGTTGCTGCAGCAAAATGTCCATAACTTTTGCAAAAATTCTTGCATAAATTTCTATCATACCTCAAATTGTAGGTAATTAAAAGTTCTTGTAGCCATCAGACCCTCAGAGTTTTCCCCCCCCCCCCGAAAAAAAACCCTAAATCGCGATAATGTCCGTTCGAATAGCAAACGCATTTCATTCAGTTGCTGCAGCAAAATGTCCATAACTTTTGCAAAAACTCTTGCATACATTTCTATCATACCTCAAATTGTAGGTAATTAAAAGTTCTAGTAGCCATCAGACCCTCAGAGTTTTGCCCCCCCGAAAAAAACCCTAAATCGCGATAATGTCCGTTCGAATAGCAAACGTATTTCATTCAGTTGCTGCAGCAAAATGTCCATAACTTTTGCAAATATTCTTGCATAAATTTCTATCATACCTCAAATTGTAGGTAATTAAAAGTTCTAGTAGCCATCAGACCCTCAGAGTTTTGCCCCCCCCCCCAAAAAAAACCCTAAATCGCGATAATGTCCGTTCGAATAGCAAACGTATTTCATTCAGTTGCTGCAGCCAAATGTCCATAACTTTTGCAAAAATTCTTGCTTAAATTTCTATCATACCTCAAATTGTAGGCAATTAAAAGTTCTAGTAGCCATCAGACCCTCAGAGTTTTGCCCCCCCGAAAAAAAACCCTAAATCGCGATAATGTCCGTTCGAAAAGCAAACGTATTTCATTCAGTTGCTGGAGCAAAATGTCCATAACTTTTGCAAAAATTCTTGCATAAATTTCTATCATACCTCAAATTGTAGGTAATTAAAAGTTCTAGTAGCCATCAGACCCTCAGAGTTTTGCCCCCCGAAAAAAAACCCTAAATCGCGATAATGTCCGTTCGAATAGCAAACGTATTTCATTCAGTTGCTGCAGCAAAATGTCCATAACTTTTGCAAAAATTCTTGCATAAATTTCTACCATACCTCAAATTGTAGGTAATTAAAAGTTCCAGTAGCCATCAGACCCTCAGAGTTTTGCCCCGCCCCCGAAAAAAAAACCTAAATCGCGATAATGTCCGTTCGAATAGCAAACGTATTTCATTCAGTTGTTGCAGAAAAATGTCCATAACTTTTGCAAAAATTCTTGCATAAATTTCTATCATACCTCAAACTGTAGGTAATTAAAAGTTCTAGTAGCCATCAGACCCTCAGAGTTTTGCCCCCCCGAAAAAAAACCCTAAATCGCGATAATGTCCGTTCGAATAGCAAACGTATTTCATTCAGTTGCTGCAGCAAAATGTCCATAACTTTTGCAAATATTCTTGCATAAATTTCTACCATACCTCAAATTGTAGGTAATTAAAAGTTCTAGTAGCCATTAGACCCTCAGAGTTTTGCCCCCCCGAGAAAAAACCCTAAATCGCGATAATGTCCGTTCGAATAGCAAACGTATTTCATTCAGTTGCTGCAGAAAAATGTCCATAACTTTTGCAAAAATTCTTGCATAAATTTCTATCATACCTCAAATTGTAGGTAATTAAAAGTTCTAGTAGCCATCAGACCCTCAGAGTTTTGCCCCCCCGAAAAAAAACCCTAAATCGCGATAATGTCCGTTCGAATAGCAAACTTATTTCATTCAGTTGCTGCAGCAAAATGTCCATAACTTTTGCAAAAATTCTTGCATAAATTTCTATCATACCTCAAATTGTAGGTAATTAAAAGTTCTAGTAGCCATCAGACCCTCAGACTTTTGCCCCCCCCCCCCCGAAGAAAAACCCTAAATCGCGATAATGTCCGTTCGAATAGCAAACGTATTTCATTCAGTTGCTGCAGCAAAATGTCCATAACTTTTGCAAATATTCTTGCATAAATTACTATCATACCTCTAATTGTAGGTAATTAAAAGTTCTAGTAGCCATCAGACCCTCAGAGTTTTGCCCCCCCCCCCGAAGAAAAACCCTAAATCGCGATAATGTCCGTTCGAATAGCAAACGTATTTCATTCAGTTGCTGCAGAAAAATGTCCATAACTTTTGCAAAAATTCTTGCATAAATTTCTATCATACCTCAAATTGTAGGTAATTAAAAGTTCTAGTAGCCATCAGACCCTCAGAGTTTTGCCCCCCCGAAAAAAAACCCTAAATCGCGATAATGTCCGTTCGAATAGCAAACTTATTTCATTCAGTTGCTGCAGCAAAATGTCCATAACTTTTGCAAAAATCTTGCATAAATTTCTATCATACCTCAAAATTGTAGGTATTTAAAAGTTCTAGTAGCCATCAGACCATCAGAGTTTTGCCCCCCCGAAAAAAAAACCCTAAATCGCGATAATGTCCGTTCGAATAGCAAACTTATTTCATTCAGTTTCTGCAGCAAAATGTCCATAACTTTTGCAAAAATTCTTGCATAAATTTCTATCATACCTCAAATTGTAGGTAATTAAAAGTTCTTGTAGCCATCAGACCCTCAGAGTTTCCCCCCCCCCCCGAAAAAAAAACCCTAAATCGCGATAATGTCCGTTCGAATAGCAAACGTATTTCATTCAGTTGCTGCAGCAAAATGTCCATAACTTTTGCAAAAACTCTTGCATACATTTCTATCATACCTCAAATTGTAGGTAATTAAAAGTTCTAGTAGCCATCAGACCCTCAGAGTTTTGCCCCCCCGAAAAAAACCCTAAATCGCGATAATGTCCGTTCGAATAGCAAACGTATTTCATTCAGTTGCTGCAGCAAAATGTCCATAACTTTTGCAAATATTCTTGCATAAATTTCTATCATACCTCAAATTGTAGGTAATTAAAAGTTCTAGTAGCCATCAGACCCTCAGAGTTTTGCCCCCCAAAAAAAAACCCTAAATCGCGATAATGTCCGTTCGAATAGCAAACGTATTTCATTCAGTTGCTGCAGCCAAATGTCCATAACTTTTGCAAAAATTCTTGCTTAAATTTCTATCATACCTCAAATTGTAGGCAATTAAAAGTTCTAGTAGCCATCAGACCCTCAGAGTTTTGCCCCCCCGAAAAAAAAACCCTAAATCGCGATAATGTCCGTTCGAAAAGCAAACGTATTTCATTCAGTTGCTGGAGCAAAATGTCCATAACTTTTGCAAAAATTCTTGCATAAATTTCTACCATACCTCAAATTGTAGGTAATTAAAAGTTCCAGTAGCCATCAGACCCTCAGAGTTTTGCCCCCCCCCGAAAAAAACCCCTAAATCGCGATAATGTCCGTTCGAATAGCAAACGTATTTCATTCAGTTGTTGCAGAAAAATGTCCATAACTTTTGCAAAAATTCTTGCATAAATTTCTATCATACCTCAAACTGTAGGTAATTAAAAGTTCTAGTAGCCATCAGACCCTCAGAGTTTTGCCCCCCCCGAAAAAAAACCCTAAATCGCGATAATGTCCGTTCGAATAGCAAACGTATTTCATTCAGTTGCTGCAGCAAAATATCCATAACTTTTGCAAATATTCTTGCATAAATTTCTAACATACCTCAAATTGTAGGTAATTAAAAGTTCTAGTAGCCATTAGACCCTCAGAGTTTTGCCCCCCCGAGAAAAAACCCTAAATCGCGATAATGTCCGTTCGAATAGCAAACGTATTTCATTCAGTTGCTGCAGAAAAATGTCCATAACTTTTGCAAAAATTCTTGCATAAATTTCTATCATACCTCAAATTGTAGGTAATTAAAAGTTCTAGTAGCCATCAGACCCTCAGAGTTTTGCCCCCCCGAAAAAAAACCCTAAATCGCGATAATGTCCGTTCGAATAGCAAACTTATTTCATTCAGTTGCTGCAGCAAAATGTCCATAACTTTTGCAAAAATTCTTGCATAAATTTCTATCATACCTCAAATTGTAGGTAATTAAAAGTTCTAGTAGCCATCAGACCCTCAGAGTTTTGCCCCCCCCCCGAAGAAAAACCCTAAATCGCGATAATGTCCGTTCGAATAGCAAACGTATTTCATTCAGTTGCTGCAGCAAAATGTCCATAACTTTTGCAAATATTCTTGCATAAATTACTATCATACCTCTAATTGTAGGTAATTAAAAGTTCTAGTAGCCATCAGACCCTCAGAGTTTTGCCCCCCCGAAAAAAACCCTAAATCGCGATAAAGTCCGTTCGAATAGCAAACGTATTTCATTCAGTTGCTGCAGCAAAATGTCCATAACTTTTGCAAATATTCTTGCATAAATTTCTACCATACCTCAAATTGTAGGTAATTAAAAGTTCTAGTAGCCATTAGACCCTCAGAGTTTTGCCCCCCCGAGAAAAAACCCTAAATCGCGATAATGTCCGTTCGAATAGCAAACGTATTTCATTCAGTTGCTGCAAAAAAATGTCCATAACTTTTGCAAAAATTCTTGCATAAATTTCTATCATACCTCAAATTGTAGGTAATTAAAAGTTCTAGTAGCCATCAGACCCTCAGAGTTTTGCCCCCCCGAAAAAAAACCCTAAATCGCGATAATGTCCGTTCGAATAGCAAACTTATTTCATTCAGTTGCTGCAGCAAAATGTCCATAACTTTTGCAAATATTTTTGCATAAATTTCTATCATACCTCAAATTGTAGGTAATTAAAAGTTCTAGTAGCCATCAGACCCTCAGAGTTTTGCCCCCCCCGAAAAAAAACCCTAAATCGCGATAATGTCCGTTCGAACAGCAAACGTATTTCATTCAGTTGCTGCAGCAAAATGTCCATAACTTTTGCAAAAATTCTTGCATAAATTTCTATCATACCTCAAATTGTAGGTAATTAAAAGTTCTAGTAGCCGTCAGACCCTCAGAGTTTTTGCCCCCCGAAAAAAAACCCTAAATCGCGATAATGTCCGTTCGAGTAGCAAACGTATTTCATTCAGTTGCTGCAGCAAAATGTCCATAACTTTTGCAAAAATTCTTGCATAAATTTCTATCATACCTCAAATTGTAGGTAATTAAAAGTTCTAGTAGCCATCAGACCCTCAGAGTTTTGCCCCCCCGAAAAAAAACCCTAAATCGCGATAATGTCCGTTCGAATAGCAAACGTATTTCATTCAGTTGCTGCAGCAAAATGTCCATAACTTTTGCAAATATTCTTGCATTAATTTCTATCATACCTCAAATTGTAGGTAATTAAAAGTTCTAGTAGCCATCAGACCCTCAGAGTTTTGCCCCTCCGAAAAAAAAACCTAAATCGCGATAATGTCCTTTCGAATAGCAAACGTATTTCATTCAGTTGCTGCAGCCAAATGTCCATAACTTTTGCAAAAATTCTTGCTTAAATTTCTATCATACCTCAAATTGTAGGCAATTAAAAGTTCTAGTAGCCATCAGACCCTCAGAGTTTTGCCCCCCCCCCGAAAAAAAACCCTAAATCGCGATAATGTCCGTTCGAATAGCAAACGTATTTCATTCAGTTGTTGCAGAAAAATGTCCATAACTTTTGCAAAAATTCTTGCATAAATTTCTATCATACCTCAAATTGTTGGTAATTAAAAGTTCTAGTAGCCATCAGACCCTCAGAGTTTTGCCCCCCCCCGAAGAAAAACCCTAAATCGCGATAATGTCCGTTCGAATAGGAAACGTATTTCATTCAGTTGCTGCAGCAAAATGTCCATAACTTTTGCAAATATTCTTGCATAAATTACTATCATACCTCTAATTGTAGGTAATTAAAAGTTCTAGTAGCCATCAGACCCTCAGAGTTTTGCCCCCCCGAAAAAAAACCCTAAATCGCGATAATGTCCGTTCGAATAGCAAACGTATTTCATTCAGTTGCTGCAGCAAAATGTCCATAACTTTTGCAAATATTCTTGCATAAATTTCTACCATACCTCAAATTGTAGGTAATTAAAAGTTCTAGTAGCCATTAGACCCTCAGAGTTTTGCCCCCGCGAGAAAAAACCCTAAATCGCGATAATGTCCGTTCGAATAGCAAACGTATTTCATTCAGTTGCTGCAGAAAAATGTCCATAACTTTTGCAAAAATTCTTGCATAAATTTCTATCATACCTCAAATTGTAGGTAATTAAAAGTTCTAGTAGCCATCAGACCCTCAGAGTTTTGCCCCCCCGAAAAAAAACCCTAAATCGCGATAATGTCCGTTCGAATAGCAAACTTATTTCATTCAGTTGCTGCAGCAAAATGTCCATAACTTTTGCAAATATTTTTGCATAAATTTCTATCATACCTCAAATTGTAGGTAATTAAAAGTTCTAGTAGCCATCAGACCCTCAGAGTTTTGCCCCCCCCCCGAAAAAAAACCCTAAATCGCGATAATGTCCGTTCGAATAGCAAACGTATTTCATTCAGTTGCTGCAGCAAAATGTCCATAACTTTTGCAAAAATTCTTGCATAAATTTCTATCATACCTCAAATTGTAGGTAATTAAAAGTTCTAGTAGCCGTCAGACCCTCAGAGTTTTTCCCCCCCGAAAAAAACCCTAAATCGCGATAATGTCCGTTCGAATAGCAAACGTATTTCATTCAGTTGCTGCAGCAAGATGTCCATAACTTTTGCAAAAATTCTTGCATAAATTTCTATCATACCTCAAATTGTAGGTAATTAAAAGTTCTAGTAGCCATCAGACCCTCAGAGTTTTGCCCCCCCGAAAAAAAACCCTAAATCGCGATAATGTCCGTTCGAATAGCAAACGTATTTCATTCAGTTGCTGCAGCAAAATGTCCATAACTTTTGCAAATATTCTTGAATAAATTTCTATCATACCTCAAATTGTAGGTAATTAAAAGTTCTAGTAGCCATCAGACCCTCAGAGTTTTGCCCCCCCGAAAAAAAACCCTAAATCGCGATAATGTCCGTTCGAATAGCAAACTTATTTCATTCAGTTGCTGCAGCAAAATGTCCATAACTTTTGCAAATATTTTTGCATAAATTTCTATCATACCTCAAATTGTAGGTAATTAAAAGTTCTAGTAGCCATCAGACCCTCAGAGTTTTGCCCCCTCGAAAAAAAACCCTAAATCGCGATAATGTCCGTTCGAATAGCAAACGTATTTCATTCAGTTGCTGCAGCAAAATGTCCATAACTTTTGCAAAAATTCTTGCATAAATTTCTATCATACCTCAAATTGTAGGTAATTAAAAGTTCTAGTAGCCGTCAGACCCTCAGAGTTTTTCCCCCCCGAAAAAAAACCCTAAATCGCGATAATGTCCGTTCGAATAGCAAACGTATTTCATTCAGTTGCTGCAGCAAAATGTCCATAACTTTTGCAAAAATTCTTGCATAAATTTCTATCATACCTCAAATTGTAGGTAATTAAAAGTTCTAGTAGCCATCAGACCCTCAGAGTTTTGCCCCCCAGAAAAAAAAACCCTAAATCGCGATAATGTCCGTTCGAATAGCAAACGTATTTCATTCAGTTGCTGCAGCAAAATGTCCATAACTTTTGCAAAAATTCTTGCATAAATTTCTATCATACCTCAAATTGTAGGTAATTAAAAGTTCTAGTAGCCGTCAGACTCTCAGAGTTTTGCCCCCCCGAAAAAAAACCCTAAATCGCGATAATGTCCGTTCGAATAGCAAACGTATTTCATTCAGTTGCTGCAAAAAAATGTCCATAACTTTTGCAAAAATTCTTGCATAAATTTCTATCATACCTCAAATTGTAGGTAATTAAAAGTTCTAGTAGCCATCAGACCCTCAGAGTTTTGCCCCCCCCGAAAAAAAACCCTAAATCGCGATAATGTCCGTTCGAATAGCAAACTTATTTCATTCAGTTGCTGCAGCAAAATGTCCATAACTTTTGCAAAAATTCTTGCATAAATTTCTATCATACCTCAAATTGTAGGTAATTAAAAGTTCTAGTAGCCGTCAGACCCTCAGAGTTTTCCCCCCCCGAAAAAAAAACCCTAAATCCCGATAATGTCCGTTCGAATAGCAAACTTATTTCATTCAGTTGCTGCAGCAAAATGTCCATAACTTTTGCAAAAATTCTTGCATAAATTTCTATCATACCTCAAATTGTAGGTAATTAAAAGTTCTAGTAGCCATCAGACCCTCAGAGTCTTCCCCCCCCGAAAAAAAACCCTAAATCGCGATAATGTCCGTTCGAATAGCAAACGTATTTCATTCAGTTGCTGCAGCAAAATGTCCATAACTTTTGCAAAAATTCTTGCATACATTTCTATCATACCTCAAATTGTAGGTAATTAAAAGTTCTAGTAGCCATCAGACCCTCAGAGTTTTGCACCCCCCCCCCCCCCCCCCGAGAAAAAACCCTAAATCGCGATAATGTCCGTTCGAATAGCAAACGTATTTCATTCAGTTGCTGCAGCAAAATGTCCATAACTTTTGCAAATATTCTTGCATAAATTTCTATCATACCTCAAATTGTAGGTAATTAAAAGTTCTAGTAGCCATCAGACCCTCAGAGTTTTGCCCCCCCGAAAAAAAAACCCTAAATCGCGATAATGTCCGTTCGAATAGCAAACGTATTTCATTCAGTTGCTGCAGCCAAATGTCCATAACTTTTGCAAAAATTCTTGCTTAAATTTCTATCATACCTCAAATTGTAGGCAATTAAAAGTTCTAGTAGCCGTCAGACCCTCAGAGTTTTGCCCCCCCGAAAAAAAACCCTAAATCGCGATAATGTCCGTTCGAAAAGCAAACGTGTTTCATTCAGTTGCTGGAGCAAAATGTCCATAACTTTTGCAAAAATTCTTGCATAAATTTCTATCATACCTCAAATTGTAGGTAATTAAAAGTTCTAGTAGCCATCAGACCCTCAGAGTTTTGCCCCCCCGAAAAAAACCCTAAATCGCGATAATGTCCGTTCGAATAGCAAACGTATTTCATTCAGTTGCTGCAGCAAAATGTCCATAACTTTTGCAAAAATTCTTGCATAAATTTCTACCATACCTCAAATTGTAGGTAATTAAAAGTTCCAGTAGCCATCAGACCCTCAGAGTTTTGCCCCCCCCCCCCCGAAAAAAAACCCTAAATCGCGATAATGTCCGTTCGAATAGCAAACGTATTTCATTCAGTTGATGCAGAAAAATGTCCATAACTTTTGCAAAAATTCTTGCATAAATTTCTATCATACCTCAAATTGTAGGTAATTCAAAGTTCTAGTAGCCATCAGACCCTCAGAGTTTTGCCCCCCCGAAGAAATACCCTAAATCGCGATAATGTCCGTTCGAATAGCAAACGTATTTCATTCAGTTGCTGCAGCAAAATGTCCATAACTTTTGCAAATATTCTTGCATAAATTACTATCATACCTCTAATTGTAGGTAATTAAAAGTTCTAGTAGCCATCAGACCCTCAGAGTTTTGCCGCCCCGAAAAAAAACCCTAAATCGCGATAATGTCCGTTCGAATAGCAAACGTATTTCATTCAGTTGCTGCAGCAAAATGTCCATAACTTTTGCAATTATTCTTGCATAAATTTCTACCATACCTCAAATTGTAGGTAATTAAAAGTTCTAGTAGCCATTAGACCCTCAGAGTTTTGCCCCCCCGAGAAAAAACCCTAAATCGCGATAATGTCCGTTCGAATAGCAAACGTATTTCATTCAGTTGCTGCAGAAAAATGTCCATAACTTTTGCAAAAATTCTTGCATAAATTTCTATCATACCTCAAATTGTAGGTAATTAAAAGTTCTAGTAGCCATCAGACCCTCAGAGTTTTGCCCCCCCGAAAAAAAACCCTAAATCGCGATAATGTCCGTTCGAATAGCAAACTTATTTCATTCAGTTGCTGCAGCAAAATGTCCATAACTTTTGCAAATATTTTTGCATAAATTTCTATCATACCTCAAATTGTAGGTAATTAAAAGTTCTAGTAGCCATCAGACCCTCAGACTTTTGCCCCCCCCGAAAAAAAACCCTAAATCGCGATAATGTCCGTTCGAATAGCAAACGTATTTCATTCAGTTGCTGCAGCAAAATGTCCATAACTTTTGCAAAAATTCTTGCATAAATTTCTATCATACCTCAAATTGTAGGTAATTAAGAGTTCTAGTAGCCGTCAGACCCTCAGAGTTTTTCCCCCCCGAAAAAGACCCTAAATCGCGATAATGTCCGTTCGAATAGCAGACGTATTTCATTCAGTTGCTGCAGCAAAATGTCCATAACTTTTGCAAAAATTCTTGCATAAATTTCTATCATACCTCAAATTGTAGGTAATTAAAAGTTCTAGTAGCCATCAGACCCTCAGAGTTTTGCCCCCCCGAAAAAAAATCCTAAATCGCGATAATGTCCGTTCGAATAGCAAACGTATTTCATTCAGTTGCTGCAGCAAAATGTCCATAACTTTTGCAAATATTCTTGCATAAATTTCTATCATACCTCAAATTGTAGGTAATTAAAAGTTCTAGTAGCCATCAGACCCTCAGAGTTTTGCCCCCCCCCGAAAAAAAACCCTAAATCGCGATAATGTCCGTTCGAATAGCAAACGTATTTCATAAAGTTGCTGCAGCAAAATGTCCATAACTTTTGCAAAAATTCTTGCATAAATTTCTATCATACCTCAAATTGTAGGTAATTAAAAGTTCTAGTAGCCATCAGACTCTCAGAGTTTTGCCCCCCCGAAAAAAAACCCTAAATCGCGATAATGTCCGTTCGAATGGCAAACGTATTTCCTTCAGTTGCTGCAGCAAAATGTCCATAACTTTTGCAAATATTCTTGCATAAATTTCTATCATACCTCCAATTGTAGGTAATTAAAAGTTCCAGTAGCCATCAAACCCTCAGAGTTTTGCCCCCCCGAAAAAAAACCCTAAATTGCGATAATGTCAGTTCGAATAGCAAACGTATTTCATTCAGTTGCTGCAGCAAAATGTCCATAACCTTTGCAAATATTTTTGCATAAATTTCTATCATACCTCAAATTGTAGGTAATTAAAAGTTCTAGTAGCCATGAGGCCCTCAGAGTTTTGCCCCCCCGAAAAAAAACCCTAAATCGCGATAATGTCCGTTCGAATAGCAAACGTATTTCATTCAGTTGGTGCAGCAAAATGTCCATAACCTTTGCAAAAATTCTTGCATAAATTTCTATCATACCTCAAATTGTAGGTAATTAAAGGTTCTAGTAGCCATCAGACCCTCAGAGTTTTGCCCCCCCCCCCAAAAAGAACCCTAAATCGCGATAATATCCGTTCGAAAAGCAAACGTATTTCATTCAGTTGCTGGAGCAAAATGTCCATAACTTTTGCAAAAATTCTTGCATAAATTTCTATCATACCTCAAATTGTAGGTAATTAGAAGTTCTAGTAGCCATCAGACCATCAGAGTTTTGCCCCCCCGAAAAAAAACCCTAAATCGCGATAATGTCCGTTCGAATAGCAAACGTATTTCATTCAGTTGCTGCAGCAAAATGTCCATAACTTTTGCAAAAATTCTTGCATAAATTTCTATCATACCTCAAATTGTAGGTAATTAAAAGTTCTAGTAGCCATCAGACCCTCAGAGTTTCCCCCCCCCCCCCGAAAAAAAACCCTAAATCGCGATAATGTCCGTTCGAATAGCAAACGTATTTCATTCAGTTGCTGCAGCAAAATGTCCATAACTTTTGCAAAAATTCTTGCATAAATTTCTATCATACCTCAAATTGTAGGTAATTAAAAGTTCTAGTAGCCATCAGACCCTCAGAGTTTTGCCCCCCCCCCGAAAAAAAACCCTAAATCGCGATAATGTCCGTTCGAATAGCAAACGTATTTCATTCAGTTGCTGCAGCAAAATGTCCATAACTTTTGCAAATATTCTTGCATAAATTTCTATCATACCTCAAATTGTAGGTAATTAAAAGTTCTAGTAGCCATCAGACCCTCAGAGTTTTGCCCCCCCGAAAAAAAACCCTAAATCGCGATAATGTCCGTTCGAATTGCAAACGTATTTCATTCAGTTGCTGCAGCAAAATGTCCATAACTTTTGCAAAAATTCTTGCATAAATTTCTATCATACCTCAAATTGTAGGTAATTAAAAGTTCTAGTAGCCATCAGACCCTCAAAGTTTTGCCCCCCCAAAAAAAACCCTAAATCGCGATAATATCCGTTCGAAAAGCAAACGTATTTCATTCAGTTGCTGGAGCAAAATGTCCATAACTTTTGCAAAAATTCTTGCATAAATTTCTATCATACCTCAAATTGTAGGTAATTAAAAGTTCTAGTAGCCATCAGACCCTCAGAGTTCTGCCCCCCCGAAAAAAGACCCTAAATCGCGATAATGTCCGTTCGAATAGCAAACGTATTTCATTCAGTTGCTGCAGCAAAATGTCCATAACTTTTGCAAAAATTCTTGCATAAATTTCTATCATACCTCAAATTGTAGGTAATTAAAAGTTCTAGTAGCCATCAGACCCTCAGAGTTTTGCCCCCCCGAAAAAAAATCCTAAATCGCGATAATGTCCGTTCGAATAGCAAACGTATTTCATTCAGTTGCTGCAGCAAAATGTCCATAACTTTTGCAAAAATTCTTGCATAAATTTCTATTATACCTCAAATTGTAGGTAATTAAGAGTTCTAGTAGCCGTCAGACCCTCAGAGTTTTTCCCCACCGAAAAAGACCCTAAATCGCGATAATGTCCGTTCGAATAGCAAACGTATTTCATTCAGTTGCTGCAGCAAAATGTCCATAACTTTTGCAAAAATTCTTGCATAAATTTCTATCATACCTCAAATTGTAGGTAATTAAAAGTTCTAGTAGCCATCAGACCCTCAGAGTTTTGCCCCCCCGAAAAAAAATCCTAAATCGCGATAATGTCCGTTCGAATAGCAAACGTATTTCATTCAGTTGCTGCAGCAAAATGTCCATAACTTTTGCAAATATTCTTGCACAAATTTCTATCATACCTCAAATTGTAGGTAATTAAAAGTTCTAGTAGCCATCAGACCCTCAGAGTTTTGCCCCCCCGAAAAAAAACCCTAAATCGCGATAATGTCCGTTCGAATAGCAAACGTATTTCATAAAGTTGCTGCAGCAAAATGTCCATAACCTTTGCAAAAATTCTTGCATAAATTTCTATCATACCTCAAATTGTAGGTAATTAAAGGTTCTAGTAGCCATCAGACCCTCAGAGTTTTGCCCCCCCCCCCCCCAAAAAGAACCCTAAATCGCGATAATATCCGTTCGAAAAGCAAACGTATTTCATTCAGTTGCTGGAGCAAAATGTCCATAACTGTTGCAAAAATTCTTGCATAAATTTCTATCATACCTCAAATTGTAGGTAATTAGAAGTTCTAGTAGCCATCAGACCCTCAGAGTTTTGCCCCCCCGAAAAAAAACCCTAAATCGCGATAATGTCCGTTCGAATAGCAAACGTATTTCATTCAGTTGCTGCAGCAAAATGTCCATAACTTTTGCAAAAATTCTTGCATAAATTTCTATCATACCTCAAATTGTAGGTAATTAAAAGTTCTAGTAGCCATCAGACCCTCAGAGTTTCCCCCCCCCCCCCCGAAAAAAAACCCTAAATCGCGATAATGTCCGTTCGAATAGCAAACGTATTTCATTCAGTTGCTGCAGCAAAATGTCCATAACTTTTGCAAAAATTCTTGCATAAATTTCTATCATACCTCAAATTGTAGGTAATTAAAAGTTCTAGTAGCCATCAGACCCTCAGAGTTTTGCCCCCCCCCGAAAAAAAACCCTAAATCGCGATAATGTCCGTTCGAATAGCAAACGTATTTCATTCAGTTGCTGCAGCAAAATGTCCATAACTTTTGCAAATATTCTTGCATAAATTTCTATCATACGTCAAATTGTAGGTAATTAAAAGTTCTAGTAGCCATCAGACCCTCAGAGTTTTGCCCCCCCGAAAAAAAACCCTAAATCGCGATAATATCCGTTCGAATAGCAAACGTATTTCATTCAGTTGCTGCAGCAAAATGTCCATAACTTTTGCAAAAATTCTTGCATAAATTTCTATCATACCTCAAATTGTAGGTAATTAAAAGTTCTAGTAGCCATCAGACCCTCAAAGTTTTGCCCCCCCAAAAAAAAACCCTAAATCGCGATAATGTCCGTTCGAATTGCAAACGTATTTCATTCAGTTGCTGCAGCAAAATGTCCATAACTTTTGCAAAAATTCTTGCATAAATTTCTATCATACCTCAAATTGTAGGTAATTAAAAGTTCTAGTAGCCATCAGACCCTCAAAGTTTTGCCCCCCCAAAAAAAACCCTAAATCGCGATAATATCCGTTCGAAAAGCAAACGTATTTCATTCAGTTGCTGGAGCAAAATGTCCATAACTTTTGCAAAAATTCTTGCATAAATTTCTATCATACCTCAAATTGTAGGTAATTAAAAGTTCTAGTAGCCATCAGACCCTCAGAGTTCTGCCCCCCCGAAAAAAGACCCTAAATCGCGATAATGTCCGTTCGAATAGCAAACGTATTTCATTCAGTTGCTGCAGCAAAATGTCCATAACTTTTGCAAAAATTCTTGCATAAATTTCTATCATACCTCAAATTGTAGGTAATTAAAAGTTCTAGTAGCCATCAGACCCTCAGAGTTTTGCCCCCCCGAAAAAAAATCCTAAATCGCGATAATGTCCGTTCGAATAGCAAACGTATTTCATTCAGTTGCTGCAGCAAAATGTCCATAACTTTTGCAAAAATTCTTGCATAAATTTCTATCATACCTCAAATTGTAGGTAATTAAAAGTTCTAGTAGCCATCAGACCCTCAGAGTTTTGCCCCCCCGAAAAAAAATCCTAAATCGCGATAATGTCCGTTCGAATAGCAAACGTATTTCATTCAGTTGCTGCAGCAAAATGTCCATAACTTTTGCAAATATTCTTGCATAAATTTCTATCATACCTCAAATTGTAGGTAATTAAAAGTTCTAGTAGCCATCAGACCCTCAGAGTTCTGCCCCCCCGAAAAAAGACCCTAAATCGCGATAATGTCCGTTCGAATAGCAAACGTATTTCATTCAGTTGCTGCAGCAAAATGTCCATAACTTTTGCAAAAATTCTTGCATAAATTTCTATCATACCTCAAATTGTAGGTAATTAAAAGTTCTAGTAGCCATCAGACCCTCAGAGTTTTGCCCCCCCGAAAAAAAATCCTAAATCGCGATAATGTCCGTTCGAATAGCAAACGTATTTCATTCAGTTGCTGCAGCAAAATGTCCATAACTTTTGCAAAAATTCTTGCATAAATTTCTATCATACCTCAAATTGTAGGTAATTAAGAGTTCTAGTAGCCGTCAGACCCTCAGAGTTTTTCCCCCCCGAAAAAGACCCTAGATCGCGATAATGTCCGTTCGAATAGCAAACGTATTTCATTCAGTTGCTGCAGCAAAATGTCCATAACTTTTGCAAAAATTCTTGCATAAATTTCTATCATACCTCAAATTGTAGGTAATTAAAAGTTCTAGTAGCCATCAGACCCTCAGAGTTTTGCCCCCCCGAAAAAAAATCCTAAATCGCGATAATGTCCGTTCGAATAGCAAACGTATTTCATTCAGTTGCTGCAGCAAAATGTCCATAACTTTTGCAAATATTCTTGCATAAATTTCTATCATACCTCAAATTGTAGGTAGTTAAAAGTTCTAGTAGCCATCAGACCCTCAGAGTTTTGCCCCCCCGAAAAAAAACCCTAAATCGCGATAATGTCCGTTCGAATAGCAAACGTATTTCATAAAGTTGCTGCAGCAAAATGTCCATAACTTTTGCAAAAATTCTTGCATAAATTTCTATCATACCTCAAATTGTAGGTAATTAAAAGTTCTAGTAGCCATCAGACTCTCAGAGTTTTGCCCCCCCGAAAAAAACCCTAAATCGCGATAATGTCCGTTCGAATGGCAAACGTATTTCCTTCAGTTGCTGCAGCAAAATGTCCATAACTTTTGCAAATATTCTTGCATAAATTTCTATCATACCTCCAATTGTAGGTAATTAAAAGTTCCAGTAGCCATCAGACCCTCAGAGTTTTGCCCCCCCCGAAAAAAAACCCTAAATCGCGATAATATCCGTTCGAAAAGCAAACGTATTTCATTCAGTTGCTGGAGCAAAATGTCCATAACTTTTGCAAAAATTCTTGCATAAATTTCTATCATACCTCAAATTGTAGGTAATTAAAAGTTCTAGTAGCCATCAGACCCTCAAAGTTTTGCCCCCCCAAAAAAAACCCTAAATCGCGATAATATCCGTTCGAAAAGCAAACGTATTTCATTCAGTTGCTGGAGCAAAATGTCCATAACTTTTGCAAAAATTCTTGCATAAATTTCTATCATACCTCAAATTGTAGGTAATTAAAAGTTCTAGTAGCCATCAGACCCTCAGAGTTCTGCCCCCCCGAAAAAAGACCCTAAATCGCGATAATGTCCGTTCGAATAGCAAACGTATTTCATTCAGTTGCTGCAGCAAAATGTCCATAACTTTTGCAAAAATTCTTGCATAAATTTCTATCATACCTCAAATTGTAGGTAATTAAAAGTTCTAGTAGCCATCAGACCCTCAGAGTTTTGCCCCCCCGAAAAAAAAATCCTAAATCGCGATAATGTCCGTTCGAATAGCAAACGTATTTCATTCAGTTGCTGCAGCAAAATGTCCATAACTTTTGCAAATATTCTTGCATAAATTTCTATCATACCTCAAATTGTAGGTAATTAAAAGTTCTAGTAGCCATCAGACCCTCAGAGTTCTGCCCCCCCGAAAAAAGACCCTAAATCGCGATAATGTCCGTTCGAATAGCAAACGTATTTCATTCAGTTGCTGCAGCAAAATGTCCATAACTTTTGCAAAAATTCTTGCATAAATTTCTATCATACCTCAAATTGTAGGTAATTAAAAGTTCTAGTAGCCATCAGACCCTCAGAGTTTTGCCCCCCCGAAAAAAAATCCTAAATCGCGATAATGTCCGTTCGAATAGCAAACGTATTTCATTCAGTTGCTGCAGCAAAATGTCCATAACTTTTGCAAAAATTCTTGCATAAATTTCTATCATACCTCAAATTGTAGGTAATTAAGAGTTCTAGTAGCCGTCAGACCCTCAGAGTTTTCCCCCCCCGAAAAAGACCCTAAATCGCGATAATGTCCGTTCGAATAGCAAACGTATTTCATTCAGTTGCTGCAGCAAAATGTCCATAACTTTTGCAAAAATTCTTGCATAAATTTCTATCATACCTCAAATTGTAGGTAATTAAAAGTTCTAGTAGCCATCAGACCCTCAGAGTTTTGCCCCCCCGAAAAAAAATCCTAAATCGCGATAATGTCCGTTCGAATAGCAAACGTATTTCATTCAGTTGCTGCAGCAAAATGTCCATAACTTTTGCAAATATTCTTGCATAAATTTCTATCATACCTCAAATTGTAGGTAATTAAAAGTTCTAGTAGCCATCAGACCCTCAGAGTTTTGCCCCCCCGAAAAAAAACCCTAAATCGCGATAATGTCCGTTCGAATAGCAAACGTATTTCATAAAGTTGCTGCAGCAAAATGTCCATAACTTTTGCAAAAATTCTTGCATAAATTTCTATCATACCTCAAATTGTAGGTAATTAAAAGTTCTAGTAGCCATCAGACTCTCAGAGTTTTGCCCCCCCGAAAAAAAACCCTAAATCGCGATAATGTCCGTTCGAATGGCAAACGTATTTCCTTCAGTTGCTGCAGCAAAATGTCCATAACTTTTGCAAATATTCTTGCATAAATTTCTATCATACCTCCAATTGTAGGTAATTAAAAGTTCCAGTAGCCATCAGACCCTCAGAGTTTTGCCCCCCCGAAAAAAAACCCTAAATCGCGATAATGTCAGTTCGAATAGCAAACGTATTTCATTCAGTTGCTGCAGCAAAATGTCCATAACCTTTGCAAATATTTTTGCATAAGTTTCTATCATACCTCAAATTGTAGGTAATTAAAAGTTCTAGTAGCCATGAGGCCCTCAGAGTTTTGCCCCCCCGAAAAAAAACCCTAAATCGCGATAATGTCCGTTCGAATAGCAAACGTATTTCATTCAGTTGCTGCAGCAAAATGTCCATAACCTTTGCAAAAATTCTTGCATAAATTTCTATCATACCTCAAATTGTAGGTAATTAAAGGTTCTAGTAGCCATCAGACCCTCAGAGTTTTGGCCCCCCCCCCCAAAAAAGAACCCTAAATCGCGATAATATCCGTTCGAAAAGCAAACGTATTTCATTCAGTTGCTGGAGCAAAATGTCCATAACTTTTGCAAAAATTCTTGCATAAATTTCTATCATACCTCAAATTGTAGGTAATTAGAACTTCTAGTAGCCATCAGACCCTCAGAGTTTTGCCCCCCCCGAAAAAAAACCCTAAATCGCGATAATGTCCGTTCGAATAGCAAACGTATTTCATTCAGTTGCTGCAGCAAAATGTCCATAACTTTTGCAAAAATTCTTGCATAAATTTCTATCATACCTCAAATTGTAGGTAATTAAAAGTTCTAGTAGCCATCAGACCCTCAGAGTTTCCCCCCCCCCCCCCCGAAAAAAAACCCTAAATCGCGATAATGTCCGTTCGAATAGCAAACGTATTTCATTCAGTTGCTGCAGCAAAATGTCCATAACTTTTGCAAAAATTCTTGCATAAATTTCTATCATACCTCAAATTGTAGGTAATTAAAAGTTCTAGTAGCCATCAGACCCTCAGAGTTTTGCCCCCCCCCGAAAAAAAACCCTAAATCGCGATAATGTCCGTTTGAATAGCAAACGTATTTCATTCAGTTGCTGCAGCAAAATGTCCATAACTTTTGCAAATATTCTTGCATAAATTTCTATCATACCTCAAATTGTAGGTAATTAAAAGTTCTAGTAGCCATCAGACCCTCAGAGTTTTGCCCCCCCGAAAAAAAACCCTAAATCGCGATAATATCCGTTCGAATAGCAAACGTATTTCATTCAGTTGCTGCAGCAAAATGTCCATAACTTTTGCAAAAATTCTTGCATAAATTTCTATCATACCTCAAATTGTAGGTAATTAAAAGTTCTAGTAGCCATCAGACCCTCAAAGTTTTGCCCCCCCAAAAAAAAAACCTAAATCGCGATAATGTCCGTTCGAATTGCAAACGTATTTCATTCAGTTGCTGCAGCAAAATGTCCATAACTTTTGCAAAAATTCTTGCATAAATTTCTATCATACCTCAAATTGTAGGTAATTAAAAGTTCTAGTAGCCATCAGACCCTCAAAGTTTTGCCCCCCCAAAAAAACCCTAAATCGCGATAATATCCGTTCGAAAAGCAAACGTATTTCATTCAGTTGCTGGAGCAAAATGTCCATAACTTTTGCAAAAATTCTTGCATAAATTTCTATCATACCTCAAATTGTAGGTAATTAAAAGTTCTAGTAGCCATCAGACCCTCAGAGTTCTGCCCCCCCCGAAAAAAGACCCTAAATCGCGATAATGTCCGTTCGAATAGCAAACGTATTTCATTCAGTTGCTGCAGCAAAATGTCCATAACTTTTGCAAAAATTCTTGCATAAATTTCTATCATACCTCAAATTGTAGGTAATTAAAAGTTCTAGTAGCCATCAGACCCTCAGAGTTTTGCAAGCCCCCCAAAAAAAACCCTAAATCGCGATAATGTCCGTTCGAATAGCAAACGTATTTCATTCAGTTGCTGCAGCAAAATGTCCATAACTTTTGCAAATATTCTTGCATAAATTTCTATCATACCTCAAATTGTAGGTAATTAAAAGTTCTAGTAGCCATCAGACCCTCAGAGTTTTGCCCCCCCGAAAAAAAACCCTAAATCGCGATAATATCCGTTCGAATAGCAAACGTATTTCATTCAGTTGCTGCAGCAAAATGTCCATAACTTTTGCAAAAATTCTTGCATAAATTTCTATCATACCTCAAATTGTAGGTAATTAAAAGTTCTAGTAGCCATCAGACCCTCAAAGTTTTGCCCCCCCCCAAAAAAAACCCTAAATCGCGATAATGTCCGTTCGAATTGCAAACGTATTTCATTCAGTTGCTGCAGCAAAATGTCCATAACTTTTGCAAAAATTCTTGCATAAATTTCTATCATACCTCAAATTGTAGGTAATTAAAAGTTCTAGTAGCCATCAGACCCTCAAAGTTTTGCCCCCCAAAAAAAACCCTAAATCGCGATAATATCCGTTCGAAAAGCAAACGTATTTCATTCAGTTGCTGGAGCAAAATGTCCATAACTTTTGCAAAAATTCTTGCATAAATTTCTATCATACCTCAAATTGTAGGTAATTAAAAGTTCTAGTAGCCATCAGACCCTCAGAGTTCTGCCCCCCCGAAAAAAGACCCTAAATCGCGATAATGTCCGTTCGAATAGCAAACGTATTTCATTCAGTTGCTGCAGCAAAATGTCCATAACTTTTGCAAAAATTCTTGCATAAATTCCTATCATACCTCAAATTGTAGGTAATTAAAAGTTCTAGTAGCCATCAGACCCTCAGAGTTTTGCCCCCCCGAGAAAAAACCCTAAATCGCGATAATGTCCGTTCGAATAGCAAACTTATTTCATTCAGTTGCTGCAGCAAAATGTCCATAACTTTTGCAAATATTTTTGCATAAATTTCTATCATACCTCAAATTGTAGGTAATTAAAAGTTCTAGTAGCCATCAGACCCTCAGAGTTTTGCCCCCCTGAAAAAAAACCCTAAATCGCGATAATGTCCGTTCGAATAGCAAACGTATTTCATTCAGTTGCTGCAGCAAAATGTCCATAACTTTTGCAAAATTTCTTGCATAAATTTCTGTCATACCTCAAATTGTAGGTAATAAAAAGTTCTAGTAGCCGTCAGACCCTCAGAGTTTTCCCCCCCCCCGAAAAAAAACCTAAATCGCGATAATGTCCGTTCGAATAGCAAACGTATTTCATTCAGTTGCTGCAGCAAAATGTCCATAACTTTTGCAAAAATTCTTGCATAAATTTCTATCATACCTCAAATTGTAGGTAATTAAAAGTTCTAGTAGCCATCAGACCCTCAGAGTTTTGCCCCCCCGAAAAAAAACCCTAAATCGCGATAATGTCCGTTCGAATAGCAAACGTATTTCATTCAGTTGCTGCAGCAAAAAGTCCATAACCTTTGCAAAAATTCTTGCATAAATTTCCATCATACCTCAAATTGTAGGTAATTAAAAGTTCTAGTAGCCATCAGACCCTCAGAGTTTTGCCCCCCCAAAAAGAACCCTAAATCGCGATAATATCCGTTCGAAAAGCAAAAGTATTTCATTCAGTTGCTGGAACAAAATGTCCATAACTTTTGCAAAAATTCTTGCATAAATTTCTATCATACCTCAAATTGTAGGTAATTAAAAGTTCTAGTAGCCATCAGACCCTCAGAGTTTTGCCCCCCCGAAAAAAAACCCTAAATCGCGATAATGTCCGTTCGAATAGCAAACGTATTTCATTCAGTTGCTGCAGCAAAATGTCCATAACTTTTGCAAAAATTCTTGCATAAATTTCTATCATACCTCAAATTGTAGGTAATTAAAAGTTCCAGTAGCCATCAGACCCTCAGAGTTTTGCCCCCCCCCCCCCCCGAAAAAAAACCCTAAATCGCGATAATGTCCGTTCGAGTAGCAAACGTATTTCATTCAGTTGTTGCAGCAAAATGTCCATAACTTTTGCAAAAATTCTTGCATAAATTTCTATCATACCTCAAATTGTAGGTAATTAAAAGTTCTAGTAGCCATCAGACCCTCAGAGTTTTGCCCCCCCCAAAAAAAACCCTAAATCGCGATAATGTCCGTTCGAATAGCAAACGCATTTCATTCAGTTGCTGCAGCAAAATGTCCATAACTTTTGCAAAAATTCTTGCATAAATTTCTATCATACCTCTAATTGTAGGTAATTAAAAGTTCTAGTAGCCATCAGACCCTCAGAGTTTCCCCCCCCCCCCCCCGAAAAAAAACCCTAAATCGCGATAATGTCCGTTCGAATAGCAAACGTATTTCATTCAGTTGCTGCAGCAAAATGTCCATAACTTTTGCAAAAATTCTTGCATAAATTTCTATCATACCTCAAATTGTAGGTAATTAAAAGTTCTAGTAGCCATCAGACCCTCAGAGTTTTGCCCCCCCCGAAAAAAAACCCTAAATCGCGATAATGTCCGTTCGAATAGCAAACTTATTTCATTCAGTTGCTGCAGCAAAATGTCCATAACTTTTGCAAATATTTTTGCATAAATTTCTATCATACCTCAAATTGTAGGTAATTAAAAGTTCTAGTAGCCATCAGACCCTCAGAGTTTTGCCCCCCTGAAAAAAAACCCTAAATCGCGATAATGTCCGTTCGAATAGCAAACGTATTTCATTCAGTTGCTGCAGCAAAATGTCCATAACTTTTGCAAAATTTCTTGCATAAATTTCTGTCATACCTCAAATTGTAGGTAATAAAAAGTTCTAGTAGCCGTCAGACCCTCAGAGTTTTCCCCCCCCCGAAAAAAAACCTAAATCGCGATAATGTCCGTTCGAATAGCAAACGTATTTCATTCAGTTGCTGCAGCAAAATGTCCATAACTTTTGCAAAAATTCTTGCATAAATTTCTATCATACCTCAAATTGTAGGTAATTAAAAGTTCTAGTAGCCATCAGACCCTCAGAGTTTTGCAAGCCCCCCAAAAAAAACCCTAAATCGCGATAATGTCCGTTCGAATAGCAAACGTATTTCATTCAGTTGCTGCAGCAAAATGTCCATAACTTTTGCAAATATTCTTGCATAAATTTCTATCATACCTCAAATTGTAGGTAATTAAAAGTTCTAGTAGCCATCAGACCCTCAGAGTTTTGCCCCCCCGAAAAAAAACCCTAAATCGCGATAATATCCGTTCGAATAGCAAACGTATTTCATTCAGTTGCTGCAGCAAAATGTCCATAACTTTTGCAAAAATTCTTGCATAAATTTCTATCATACCTCAAATTGTAGGTAATTAAAAGTTCTAGTAGCCATCAGACCCTCAAAGTTTTGCCCCCCCCCCAAAAAAAACCCTAAATCGCGATAATGTCCGTTCGAATTGCAAACGTATTTCATTCAGTTGCTGCAGCAAAATGTCCATAACTTTTGCAAAAATTCTTGCATAAATTTCTATCATACCTCAAATTGTAGGTAATTAAAAGTTCTAGTAGCCATCAGACCCTCAAAGTTTTGCCCCCCCAAAAAAACCCTAAATCGCGATAATATCCGTTCGAAAAGCAAACGTATTTCATTCAGTTGCTGGAGCAAAATGTCCATAACTTTTGCAAAAATTCTTGCATAATATTCTATCATACCTCAAATTGTAGGTAATTAAAAGTTCTAGTAGCCATCAGACCCTCAGAGTTCTGCCCCCCCGAAAAAAGACCCTAAATCGCGATAATGTCCGTTCGAATAGCAAACGTATTTCATTCAGTTGCTGCAGCAAAATGTCCATAACTTTTGCAAAAATTCTTGCATAAATTTCTATCATACCTCAAATTGTAGGTAATTAAAAGTTCTAGTAGCCACAAGACCCTCAGAGTTTTGCCCACCCCCGAAAAAAAACCCTAAATCGAGATAATGTCCGTTCGAATAGCAAACGTATTTCATTCAGTTGTTGCAGAAAAATGTCCATAACTTTTGCAAAAATTCTTGCATAAATTTCTATCATACCTCAAATTGTAGGTAATTAAAAGTTCTAGTAGCCATCAGACCCTCAGAGTTTTGCACAACCGAAAAAAAACCCTAAATCGCGATAATGTCCGTTCGAATAGCAAACGTATTTCATTCAGTTGCTGCAGCAAAATGTCCATAACATTTGCAAATATTCTTGCATAAATTTCTATCATACCTCTAATTGTAGGTAATTAAAAGTTCTAGTAGCCATCAGACCCTCAGAGTTTTGCCCCCCCGAGAAAAAACCCTAAATCGCGATAATGTCCGTTCGAATAGCAAACGTATTTCATTCAGTTGCTGCAGCAAAATGTCCATAACTTTTGCAAAAATTCTTGCATAAATTCCTATCATACCTCAAATTGTAGGTAATTAAAAGTTCTAGTAGCCATCAGACCCTCAGAGTTTTGCCCCCCCGAGAAAAAACCCTAAATCGCGATAATGTCCGTTCGAATAGCAAACTTATTTCATTCAGTTGCTGCAGCAAAATGTCCATAACTTTTGCAAATATTTTTGCATAAATTTCTATCATACCTCAAATTGTAGGTAATTAAAAGTTCTAGTAGCCATCAGACCCTCAGAGTTTTGCCCCCCTGAAAAAAAACCCTAAATCGCGATAATGTCCGTTCGAATAGCAAACGTATTTCATTCAGTTGCTGCAGCAAAATGTCCATAACTTTTGCAAAATTTCTTGCATAAATTTCTGTCATACCTCAAATTGTAGGTAATAAAAAGTTCTAGTAGCCGTCAGACCCTCAGAGTTTTCCCCCCCCCGAAAAAAAACCTAAATCGCGATAATGTCCGTTCGAATAGCAAACGTATTTCATTCAGTTGCTGCAGCAAAATGTCCATAACTTTTGCAAAAATTCTTGCATAAATTTCTATCATACCTCAAATTGTAGGTAATTAAAAGTTCTAGTAGCCATCAGACCCTCAGAGTTTTGCCCCCCCGAAAAAAAACCCTAAATCGCGATAATGTCCGTTCGAATAGCAAACGTATTTCATTCAGTTGCTGCAGCAAAAAGTCCATAACCTTTGCAAAAATTCTTGCATAAATTTCCATCATACCTCAAATTGTAGGTAATTAAAAGTTCTAGTAGCCATCAGACCCTCAGAGTTTTGCCCCCCCCAAAAAGAACCCTAAATCGCGATAATATCCGTTCGAAAAGCAAAAGTATTTCATTCAGTTGCTGGAACAAAATGTCCATAACTTTTGCAAAAATTCTTGCATAAATTTCTATCATACCTCAAATTGTAGGTAATTAAAAGTTCTAGTAGCCATCAGACCCTCAGAGTTTTGCCCCCCCGAAAAAAACCCTAAATCGCGATAATGTCCGTTCGAATAGCAAACGTATTTCATTCAGTTGCTGCAGCAAAATGTCCATAACTTTTGCAAAAATTCTTGCATAAATTTCTATCATACCTCAAATTGTAGGTAATTAAAAGTTCCAGTAGCCATCAGACCCTCAGAGTTTTGCCCCCCCCCCCCCCCCGAAAAAAAACCCTAAATCGCGATAATGTCCGTTCGAGTAGCAAACGTATTTCATTCAGTTGTTGCAGAAAAATGTCCATAACTTTTGCAAAAATTCTTGCATAAATTTCTATCATACCTCAAATTGTAGGTAATTAAAAGTTCTAGTAGCCATCAGACCCTCAGAGTTTTGCCCCCCCCCAAAAAAAACCCTAAATCGCGATAATGTCCGTTCGAATAGCAAACGCATTTCATTCAGTTGCTGCAGCAAAATGTCCATAACTTTTGCAAATATTCTTGCATAAATTTCTATCATACCTCTAATTGTAGGTAATTAAAAGTTCTAGTAGCCATCAGACCCTCAGAGTTTTGCCCCCCCGAAAAAAACCCTAAATCGCGATAATGTCCGTTCGAATAGCAAACCTATTTCATTCAGTTGCTGCAGAAAAATGTCCATAACTTTTGCAAATATTCTTGCATAAATTTCTATCATACCTCAAATTGTAGGTAATTAAAAGTTCTAGTAGCCATCAGACCCTCAGAGTTTTGCCCCCCGAAAAAAAACCCTAAATCGCGATAATGTCCGTTCGAATAGCAAACGTATTTCATTCAGTTGCTGCAGCGAAATGTCCATAACTTTTGCAAATATTTTTGCATAAATTTCTATCATACCTCCAATTGTAGGTAATTAAAAGTTCTAGTAGCCATCAGACCCTCAGAGTTTTGCCCCCCCGAAAAAAAACCCTAAATCGCGATAATGTCCGTTCGAATAGCAAACGTATTTCATTCAGTTGCTGCAGCAAAATGTCCATAACTTTTGCAAATATTCTTGCATAAATTTCTGCCATACCTCAAATTGTAGGTAATTAAAAGTTCTAGTAGCTATCAGACCCTCAGAGTTTTGCCCTCCCGAGAAAAAACCCTAAATCGCGATAATGTCCGTTCGAATAGCAAACGTATTTCATTCAGTTGCTGCAGAAAAATGTCCATAACTTTTGCAAAAATTCTTGCATAAATTTCTATCATACCTCAAATTGTAGGTAATTAAAAGCTCTAGTAGCCATCAGACCCTCAGAGTTTTGCCCCCCGAAAAAAAAAACCTAAATCGCGATAATGTCCGTTCGAATAGCAAACTTATTTCATTCAGTTGCAGCAGCAAAATGTCCATAACTTTTGCAAAAATTCTTGCATAAATTTCTAGCATACCTCAAATTGTAGGTAATTAAAAGTTCTAGTAGCCATCAGACCCTCAGAGTTTTTCCCCCCCGAAAAAAAACCCTAAATCGCGATAATGTCCGTTCGAATAGCAAACGTATTTCATTCAGTTGCTGCAGCAAAATGTCCATAACTTTTGCAAATATTCTTGCATAAATTTCTACCATACCTCAAATTGTAGGTAATTAAAAGTTCTAGTAGCCATCAGACCCTCAGAGTTTTGCCCCCCCGAGAAAAAACCCTAAATCGCGATAATGTCCGTTTGAATAGCAAACGTATTTCATTCAGTTGCTGCAGCAAAATGTCCATAACTTTTGCAAAAATTCTTGCATAAATTTCTATCATACCTCAAATTGTAGGTAATTAAAAGTTCCAGTAGCCATCAGACCCTCAGAGTTTTGCCCCCCCCCCCCCGAAAAAAAACCCTAAATCGCGATAATGTCCGTTCGAGTAGCAAACGTATTTCATTCAGTTGTTGCAGAAAAATGTCCATAACTTTTGCAAAAATTCTTGCATAAATTTCTATCATACCTCAAATTGTAGGTACTTAAAAGTTCTAGTAGCCATCAGACCCTCAGAGTTTTGCCCCCCCCCAAAAAAAACCCTAAATCGCGATAATGTCCGTTCGAATAGCAAACGCATTTCATTCAGTTGCTGCAGCAAAATGTCCATAACTTTTGCAAATATTCTTGCATAAATTTCTATCATACCTCTAATTGTAGGTAATTAAAAGTTCTAGTAGCCATCAGACCCTCAGAGTTTTGCCCCCCCGAAAAAAACCCTAAATCGCGATAATGTCCGTTCGAATAGCAAACCTATTTCATTCAGTTGCTGCAGAAAAATGTCCATAACTTTTGCAAATATTCTTGCCTAAATTTCTATCATACCTCAAATTGTAGGTAATTAAAAGTTCTAGTAGCCATCAGACCCTCAGAGTTTTGCCCCCCCGAAAAAAAACCCTAAATCGCGATAATGTCCGTTCGAATAGCAAACGTATTTCATTCAGTTGCTGCAGCGAAATGTCCATAACTTTTGCAAATATTTTTGCATAAATTTCTATCATACCTCCAATTGTAGGTAATTAAAAGTTCTAGTAGCCATCAGACCCTCAGAGTTTTGCCCCCCCGAAAAAAAACCCTAAATCGCGATAATGTCCGTTCGAATAGCAAACGTATTTCATTCAGTTGCTGCAGCAAAATGTCCATAACTTTTGCAAATATTCTTGCATAAATTTCTGCCATACCTCAAATTGTAGGTAATTAAAAGTTCTAGTAGCTATCAGACCCTCAGAGTTTTGCCCTCCCGAGAAAAAACCCTAAATCGCGATAATGTCCGTTCGAATAGCAAACGTATTTCATTCAGTTGCTGCAGAAAAATGTCCATAACTTTTGCAAAAATTCTTGCATAAATTTCTATCATACCTCAAATTGTAGGTAATTAAAAGCTCTAGTAGCCATCAGACCCTCAGAGTTTTGCCCCCCGAAAAAAAAACCTAAATCGCGATAATGTCCGTTCGAATAGCAAACTTATTTCATTCAGTTGCAGCAGCAAAATGTCCATAACTTTTTGCAAAAATTCTTGCATAAATTTCTAGCATACCTCAAATTGTAGGTAATTAAAAGTTCTAGTAGCCATCAGACCCTCAGAGTTTTTCCCCCCCGAAAAAAAACCCTAAATCGCGATAATGTCCGTTCGAATAGCAAACGTATTTCATTCAGTTGCTGCAGCAAAATGTCCATAACTTTTGCAAATATTCTTGCATAAATTTCTACCATACCTCAAATTGTAGGTAATTAAAAGTTCTAGTAGCCATCAGACCCTCAGAGTTTTGCCCCCCCGAGAAAAAACCCTAAATCGCGATAATTTCCGTTCGAATAGCAAACGTATTTCATTCAGTTGCTGCAGCAAAATGTCCATAACTTTTGCAAATATTCTTGCATGAATTTCTGCCATACCTCAAATTGTAGGTAATTAAAAGTTCTAGTAGCCATCAGACCCTCAGAGTTTTGCCCCCCCGAGAAAAAACCCTAAATCGCGATAATGTCCGTTCGAATAGCAAACGTATTTCATTCAGTTGCTGCAGAAAAATGTCCATAACTTTTGCAAAAATTCTTGCATAAATTTCTATCATACCTCAAATTGTAGGTAATTAAAAGCTCTAGTAGCCATCAGACCCTCAGAGTTTTGCCCCCCCGAAAAAAAACCCTAAATCGCGATAATGTCCGTTCGAATAGCAAACTTATTTCATTCAGTTGCAGCAGCAAAATGTCCATAACTTTTGCAAAAATTCTTGCATAAATTTCTATCATACCTCAAATTGTAGGTAATTAAAAGTTCTAGTAGCCATCAGACCCTCAGAGTTTTGCCCCCCCCCCCCCCCGAAAAGAAACCCTAAATCGCGATAATGTCCGTTCGAATAGCAAACGTATTTAATTCAGTTGCTGCAGCAAAATGTCCATAACTTTTGCAAATATTCTTGCATAAATTTCTATCATGCCTCAAATTGTAGGTAATTAAAAGTTCTAGTAGCCATCAGACCCTCAGAATTTTGCCCCCCCGAAAAAAAACCCTAAATCGCGATAATGTCCGTTCGAATAGCAAACGTATTTCATTCAGTTGCTGCAGCAAAATGTCCATAACTTTTGCAAAAATTCTTGCATAAATTTCTAGCATACCTCAAATTGTAGGTAATTAAAAGTTCTAGTAGCCATCAGACCCTCAAAGTTTTGCCCCCCCAAAAAAAAACCCTAAATCGCGATAATGTCCGTTCGAATAGCAAACGTATTTCATTCAGTTGCTGCAGCAAAATGTCCATAACTTTTGCAAAAATTCTTGCATAAATTTCTATCATACCTCAAATTGTAGGTAATTAAAAGTTCTAGTAGCCATCAGACCATCAAAGTTTTGCCCCCCCAAAAAAAAACCCTAAATCGCGATAATGTCCGTTCGAGTAGCAAACGTATTTCATTCAGTTGCTGCAGCGAAATGTCCATAACTTTTGCAAATATTCTTGCATAAATTTCTATCATACCTCCAATTGTAGGTAATTAAAAGTTCTAGTACCCATCAGACCCTCAGAGTTTTGCCCCCCCGAAAAAAAACCCTAAATCGCGATAATGTCCGTTCGAATAGCAAACGTATTTCATTCAGTTGCTGCAGCAAAATGTCCATAACTTTTGCAAATATTCTTGCATAAATTTCTACCATACCTCAAATTGTAGGTAATTAAAAGTTCTAGTAGCCATCAGACCCTCAGAGTTTTGCCCCCCCGAGAAAAAACCCTAAATCGCGATAATGTCCGTTCGAATAGCAAACGTATTTCATTCAGTTGCTGCAGAAAAATGTCCATAACTTTTGCAAAAATTCTTGCATAAATTTCTATCATACCTCAAATTGTAGGTAATTAAAAGCTCTAGTAGCCATCAGACCCTCAGAGTTTTGCCCCCCCGAAAAAAAACCCTAAATCGCGATAATGTCCGTTCGAATAGCAAACTTATTTCATTCAGTTGCAGCAGCAAAATGCCATAACTTTTGCAAAAATTCTTGCATAAATTTCTATCATACCTCAAATTGTAGGTAATTAAAAGTTCTAGTAGCCATCAGACCCTCAGAGTTTCCCCCCCCCCCCGAAAAAAAACCCTAAATCGCGATAATGTCCGTTCGAGTAGCAAACGTATTTCATTCAGTTGTTGCAGAAAAATGTCCATAACTTTTGCAAAAATTCTTGCATAAATTTCTATCATACCTCAAATTGTAGGTAATTAAAAGTTCTAGTAGCCATCAGACCCTCAGAGTTTTGCCCCCCCAAAAAAAACCCTAAATCGCGATAATGTCCGTTCGAATAGCAAACGCATTTCATTCAGTTGCTGCAGCAAAATGTCCATAACTTTTGCAAATATTCTTGCATAAATTTCTATCATACCTCTAATTGTAGGTAATTAAAAGTTCTAGTAGCCATCAGAGCCTCAGAGTTTTGCCCCCCCGAAAAAAACCCTAAATCGCGATAATGTCCGTTCGAATAGCAAACGTATTTCATTCAGTTGCTGCAGAAAAATGTCCATAACTTTTGCAAATATTCTTGCATAAATTTCTATCATACCTCAAATTGTCGGTAATTAAAAGTTCTAGTAGCCATCAGACCCTCAGAGTTTTGCCCCCCCGAAAAAAAACCCTAAATCGCGATAATGTCCGTTCGAATAGCAAACGTATTTCATTCAGTTGCTGCAGCGAAATGTCCATAACTTTTGCAAATATTCTTGCATAAATTTCTATCATACCTCCAATTGTAGGTAATTAAAAGTTCTAGTAGCCATCAGACCCTCAGAGTTTTGCCCCCCCGAAAAAAAACCCTAAATCGCGATAATGTCCGTTCGAATAGCAAACGTATTTCATTCAGTTGCTGCAGCAAAATGTCCATAACTTTTGCAAATATTCTTGCATAAATTTCTACCATACCTCAAATTGTAGGTAATTAAAAGTTCTAGTAGCCATCAGACCCTCAGAGTTTTGCCCCCCCGAGAAAAAACCCTAAATCGCGATAATGTCCGTTCGAATAGCAAACGTATTTCATTCAGTTGCTGCAGAAAAATGTCCATAACTTTTGCAAAAATTCTTGCATAAATTTCTATCATACCTCAAATTGTAGGTAATTAAAAGCTCTAGTAGCCATCAGACCCTCAGAGTTTTGCCCCCCCGAAAAAAACCCTAAATCGCGATAATGTCCGCTCGAATAGCAAACTTATTTCATTCAGTTGCAGCAGCAAAATGTCCATAACTTTTGCAAAAATTCTTGCATAAATTTCTATCATACCTCAAATTGTAGGTAATTAAAAGTTCTAGTAGCCATCAGACCCTCAGAGTTTTGCCCCCCCCCCCGAAAAAAAACCCTAAATCGCGATAATGTCCGTTCGAATAGCAAACGTATTTCATTCAGTTGCTGCAGCAAAATGTCCATAACTTTTGCAAATATTCTTGCATAAATTTCTATCATACCTCAAATTGTAGGTAATTAAAAGTTCTAGTAGCCATCAGACCCTCAGAGTTTTGCCCCCCCGAAAAAAAACCCTAAATCGCGATAATGTCCGTTCGAATAGCAAACGTATTTCATTCAGTTGCTGCAGCAAAATGTCCATAACTTTTGCAAAAATTCTTGCATAAATTTCTATCATACCTCAAATTATAGGTAATTAAAAGTTCTAGTAGCCATCAGACCCTCAAAGTTTTGCCCCCCCAAAAAAAAAACCTAAATCGCGATAATGTCCGTTCGAATAGCAAACGTATTTCATTCAGTTGTTGCAGAAAAATGTCCATAACTTTTTTTAATTAAAAGTTCTAGTAGCCATCAGAGCCTCAGAGTTTTGCCCCCCCGAAAAAAAACCTAAATCGCGATAATGTCCGTTCGAATAGCAAACGTATTTCATTCAGTTGCTGCAGAAAAATGTCCATAACTTTTGCAAATATTCTTGCATAAATTTCTATCATACCTCAAATTGTAGGTAATTAAAAGTTCTAGTAGCCATCAGACCCTCAGAGTTTTGCCCCCCCGAAAAAAAAACCCTAAATCGCGATAATGTCCGTTCGAATAGCAAACGTATTTCATTCAGTTGCTGCAGCAAAATGTCCATAACTTTTGCAAATATTCTTGCATACATTTCTATCATACCTCCAATTGTAGGTAATTAAAAGTTCTAGTAGCCGTCAGACCCTCAGAGTTTTGCCCCCCCGAAAAAAAACCCTAAATCGCGATAATGTCCGTTCGAATAGCAAACGTAATTCATCCAGTTGCTGCAGCAAAATGTCCATAACTTTTGCAAATATTCTTGCATAAATTTCTACCATACCTCCAATTGTAGGTAATTAAAAGTTCCACTAGCCGTCAGACCCTCAGAGTTTTGCCCCTCCCCCGAGAAAAAACCCTAAATCGCGATAATGTCCGTTCGAATAGCAAACGTATTTCATTCAGTTGCTGCAGAAAAATGTCCATAACTTTTGCAAAAATTCTTGCATAAATTTCTATCATAGGTACCTCAAATTGTAGGTAATTAAAAGCTCTAGTAGCCATCAGACCCTCAGAGTTTTGCCCCCCCGAAAAAAAACCCTAAATCGCGATAATGTCCGTTCGAATAGCAAACGTATTTCATTCAGTTGCTGCAGCAAAATGTCCATAACTTTTGCAAAAATTCTATAGAAAAAAAATTTAAAAAAAATTACTTTGCAACCGTTGGCGATAGAGAGATTAACCCACCACCAAATGATACCTCTCGACAAGTACATCAAAAATATGTATACTTTTATATGCCTAAGAACCATATTGAAGTTATGTGGTCCAATTCGCTTATTTTCGAGTTATTTGAAAAACGTTATTTGAGCACAACTCGGCAACCAGTAGAGATAGAGACCCGTTCTATGTAAATTCGTGATCAGCGCATCCATTTTAGTAAGATAGCGAAGGTTTCATATCGATCCGGGTCCTAGATTTCGAATTAGGTGTGCCATTTCAAATTTAAACTAAAGAAATACGATTTTTATCAAAATTTTGATCAGTTGGCAAAAACAAAGGTACCTCCCACCCAATTGAGATTTTGGTCTCTGGTACAGTTTTTGACGTCGATTGCGCTGGAGTAATTGATTTTTTTCTATATGGAACGGTACGGAAGTTATGACTTCCCAAAGTTGCAAAAACTGCTAAATTTGCCATTTTACTATGTTTTGAATTGTTAAGGTGCACTGTGGTCCGTCTAGCCATCCGATTTTGACGATTCACACGTCACTGGATAGGAAATTGGTCCAGAATACCCAGGACCGGGACCGGGATTTTATAAAAATGGCGAGTTTGATGTGAGTGACGTCATTACGAGTGACATCACGATTCTCGTTTTCTCCATGTGGGAACACTGATGCATCTGCTTTGAAATTGTGGGGATATGCCATCGAGCTTATATGACTAGAGGGAGCGTGACGGGCTTTGTTTGTGGCCAAAGATAATAAGGTCGAAAGTCGTATATTTTCTCGTTCCCAATGTAACGCACCAATGAGCGGACAGATTAAACTGGCGGCTATATGTCAAATTTGAATTAGGTAGTCGCGTATGGCGTGAAAGGTAACCTCACAAAATAAAAATCCTTTTCTGTTTTTGAATGTACATACATTTGTAGTACCTGTTATAATTGTGACATTTGTTAAAAAAGCAATTAAACCATCCAAGAGCAATTAATTCGCTATTCCAGTTCTCTGCAGAAATCTTTTTGAGTGACGTTTGTCTTTTATTTGACTTTTATATAGTAACAACAGCATCCATTTTTTTATAGGTTTGGACAAAATGTATTCTTGCGTGTAAGATTTTATTTGTTTCTGTATAGCTTGACCAGCGAGTAGTTGCATCGAGAGCGTTGCGCAGTACTCACGTCACGTACTCATTACATTTACGCTCTGCGCACCGCTGTCGAATCAAGTTTAAGTTGGTTGTACTATACATGATTTGTTTATTTTCTTTAATAGGAATATGGGTAATAAACTACAAGCAAAATACAACTTATAATAGGAAAATATTTTATTTGAACATAATTTAACCACTGGTTTTTAAACAAAATGGTCTTGGTGTAAGAACTACGAACTCTTTTTCTGATTCTAATAACATGGTTTTACCCAAATAATATGCTCCATTAATGTTGATAAATTACACACTTTTTGTCTTAATCGCATGTTGTAACGAGACAATTGGCGGATTCGAGCAATTTTCTTGCTAATGCTAAAACTGCCCGTGCTTGAGGAGACGAAGATAAGTCTGAAGTATGTACGTCACCCATATATCGAGGATTGTAGCTACAATAAAATAACGTTAAAATATACCTAAAACAAAGTTACATATTACATAAATTTTCTCCTTTTTCTTGGCAGTGCTGAAGGATGTTCCGTTGGTGTTGCGCTGTGTGGCACTTTCAAACCTCGTAGCCGTGACAGTGATTGTTGACTCTGTGTGTCCACTAGTGTCTGCTACAACTGCATCGCTCATACTATCTGTGTCCGTATTTTCATTTGGTAGATCACTCATAACAAAAATACTTGGCACCGCACCACGGGAGAGTTATGGTCTTCCGTCTTTTCCCAGTTTATAATCGCTATTAGAAAAGTGTCTTGAACACAACACAGTTGTTTTAAAACCCCGACTTTTTATAGGTATAGCTTCAATCCGAACTTGTTTTGAGTCTTGAACTGTTGGAAATTTACGAGAAGGTATATGTTACAATTTAATATTACTGTATTGCGGTAATAAAGGTCATACCTGTGACACGTTATATTTTTTGATGCTGCCTTTTTACAAAAGCAGCAGTTTCGCCCCATTGTTACCTCTTAACCATCCAAGGTACCATCTACATGCAGTCATGCATCTTCTTAGGTAAACAAACTCATAACCTCGATGTAAACATATGTTCAAAATAATGGCGGTATCTAGCATCTGTGCGCATGCGCGAACAATGTGCACGAGAATCTACACGAAATTCGACGTTAGTAGTGTTCGATTGCTGGCCGCGATCTTTTTCAACTGAGCGCGTTCTGTTCTTTTTGATCGCAAATTTGAAATACTTGCTTCCTATTGGTGGAATCAGTTTTGCTCAGACGTCAAACGAGCAATCGAACTGCACTTTAGCCAACTGAGCGCGAATCAGATTGAACAGAACTAAGCGCGGCCAGCAATCGAACACTACTCTTATTGACAAGGTATGTTGGGCCACAACAAGCCAATGCATTGGGATAGGCCGTACTCCGTCTAGTTATAGATGGTCTAAGGGTTATGCGGAGTTAGGTTATGAACTTGTGTTCAGTTTATATCGTTAGCCACACAAACATACGGTTCCGGTAATTATTAAACCATGTTCTCTCGTAAACAAACAAAGAGTTGCCATTGTTTGTTTTAGACTATTTTATGTTTTTTTTTTAGAAAAAAGGGTTTCCGAACCATTTAACAAGCAAGCCTACGTACTGAAAAATATGGAGCTGAATTTGCTGTTAGCTCGTAACCAGTTGATCGGTTCGAATGGAGTTCACAAAGAAAGTAAAAACCACCTTTTATGTGTTACGTTTCTTTTTGATTGCTTGAATTACTTTTAGTTATAGGCCCTGCGAAATAAGGCAACTGTTGAAGAAACGTCTCCTATGACAAAATTACCCATTCTGTTGCATTGACGGTTACAGCATGCTGAAATACTTTTACGTGTAGTTTGTCCGTTACTGATCGATAAAAATATAAGGAAGTTGGAGAACGTTCAACAAAATAATGGAACGACAGAACATAATCTGTAAGGTTGCAATCCTTCACGTCTAAGGTACAGATATTTTTACTATTCACTTGAAATACAGGACCGGATATAACAAACACTCAAGAGGACACGAAAATAGGTTATTATAATTGATCTTTCGTTCTTACCCAATAAACTAAGCGGTCGTGAATTCATCATGCTACAACATTCACATCACCGGAACGCTGGGTATAAACCAACAAAAATGTATCCGGTGTTTGTAATAAGCCGAGTTTGTTATACCGGTCTCGACTGTTGTGTTGATTATTTCACACTATGTTAATATTAACGTTTACAGTATGGTACACGTTACCGTTTTTATAAAAGTTAATGTTAACTTACCTCATTTTAGAATTTATCATGCCAAAACACGGAAATGAAAAACAAAATTCAAGAAAAAGGAACTTTATTCATGTTACAAAGTTACAAAATTGATTAACTCAACTCGAGGGACCAGTCTTGTTGACAGTCGATAAAACGTAGTGGAGGACCCACACCATTTTACTAGACAGCTGTAGGAAATGGGCACCCAATCTACAAAAACATAGAAAACATCGTTCACATTATCACTTGTTATTATCACCAGTTATGTAATGATTTCTTTTGCACAATAAAATGTATTTTTAAAATGTAATCTTGGTTTTAGTTTTTCCTCACAAACGGAACAACAAAGTGCTTCTGTCAAAATCAATGAAACTGTTTCTGTTAGAAACCGATCGCTTGTTCAACTCCGGTTGCGGTGATCATTAATAATAATTCCAATTATATGTACTTTTACTTCATCAGCACCCCATACTCAGCCATTGTTTGCCAGCGCTGCTAACTTATACGATACGGCAACGTAATTGCAAATGACGCTTAACCACCCTACCTTCGGGTTATTATTCAAAAGTAGCTAAAACAACATTGTGTTCGGGCGACGATAGCGGACGTATCACGTACGTTCGTATGGGTAGGGCGGTCAATAATGAAATGTCGTTGGTTAGTCGGTCGTTGGAAGGTTCCCGTTACAAAGTACGTAACAGAAGAACCAAATATTGGCACAGAATTCTTGTTTGTCTTTTACGTTCCGTAACCCGTAAACCTATAAAATTATTGTATAATGTACTGTATCAATCATTTGTATAGACATAAGTACCAAACTTGTAGCAATTTGACTGGGTTAAGGGTGATTACAAGGGTTCCGTTGGATATCGGTTGCAGCTACCGTGTCCTATAGCCTCTGCCAAACTTTAGCGACACTTATTCACCAAATTTCTTAGTATAATAGCTTCCTAATGTTATTCAGTGTAGTAGAAGTATAAATTCTAAACACGGAACTGCACGGAAGGTATAATTCGAAGTACGTTTAATAGGCGCATAACCTCAAATATTTAAAATTACAATCATCCGTCAGGAATGTAGTATTACAACATTGGCAATCCTGCTCGCCGTGGTCTCGTCAACATCTCGCCGACTGAGAGCTGCCGAGGCCCGAGTTTGTTTGACGCTTCGATACGAGAAAGGCGGAGTTAGACCGGCTGTTTTGATACTCGAGAGCATATCGACAACTCAAATCGCTTAGAACCCAATGACATCACTCGTATGTGTCGTCACTCACATCAAACTCGCCATTCTTACAAAATCCGACTCCAGTTACCCGGAATTATATTTTACCCGCCAGCACACCGCAAGTACCCAATTTTCGGGTAATTACCCGCACATTGGCAAGCCTGATAGTTTTGCATCAATCCAGCATATGAAACCTCAAGAAAATATAATAAATCTAGTTAGTTACTGGTGCCAATTGATGTCTGGAGTGGGATTTTGTAAGAATAGCGAGTTTGATGTGAGTGACGACACATACGAGTGATGTCATTGGGTTCTAAGCGATTTGATTTGTCGATAAGCTCTCGAGTATCAAAACAGCCGGTCTAAACTCCGCCTTTCTCGTATCGAAGCGTCAAACAAACTCGGCAGCTCTCAGTCGGCGAGATGTTGACGAGACCACGGCGAGCAGGATTGCCAATGTTGTAATACTACATTCCTGACAGATGATTGTAATATTTGTAATTTTAAATATTTGAGGTTATGCGCCTATTAAACGTACTTCCAATTATACCTTCCGTGCAGTTCCGTGTTTAGAATCTATACTTCTACTACACTGTGAATAACATTAGGAAGCTATTATACTAAGAAATTTGGTGAATATGTGTCACTGAAGTTTGGCAGAGGCTATAGGACACGGTTGCTGCAACCGATATCGAACGCAACCCTTGTAATCACTCCCATTCAAATTGCTACAAGTTTGGTACTTATGTCTATACAAATGATTGATACAGTACTTTATACAATAATTTTATAGGTTTACGGAGTTATTTCCATTTCCACTTGAAGGGATGATAAACTTGCGCCACTCTGAACGTAAAAGACAAGCAAGAATTCTGTGCCAATATTTGGTTCTTCTGTTACGTACTTTGTAACGGGAACCTACCAACGACCGACTAACCAACGACATTTCATTATTAACCGCCCTACCCATACGAACGTACGTGATACGTCCGCTATCGTCGCCCAAACACAATGTTGTTTTACCTACTTTTGAATAATAACCCGAAGGTAGGGTCGTTAAGCGTCATTTGCAATTACGTTGCCGTATCGTATAAGTTAGCAGTGCTGGCAAACAATGGCTGAGTATGGGGTGCTGATGAAGTAAAAGTACATCCAATTGGAATTATTATTATTGACCACCGCAACCGGAGCTGAACAAGCGATCGGTTTCTAACAGAAACAGTTGCATTGATTTTGACAGGAGCACTTTGTAGTTCCGTTTGTGAGGAAACACTAAAACCAAGATTACATTTTAAAAATACATTTTATCGTGCAAAAGAAATCATTACATAACAGGTGAAAATAACAAGTGATAATGTGAACGATGTTTTCTATGGTTTTGTAGATTGCGTGCCCATTTCCTACAGCTGTCTACTAAAATGGTGCGGGTCCTCCACTATGTTTTATCCACTGTCAACAAGACTGCTGTTATTTCATTGGTCCCTTGAGTTGAGTTAATCAATTATGTAACTTTGTAACATGAATAAAGTTCCTTTTTCTTGAATTTTGTTTTTCATTTCCATGTTTTGGCATGGTGAATTCTAAAATGAGGTAAGTTAACATTAACTTTTATAAAAACGTAACGTGTACCATACTGTAAACGTCAATATTAACATAGTGTGAAATAATCAACACAACAGTCGAGACCGGTATAACAAACTCAGCTTATTACAAACACCGGATACATTTTTGTTGGTTTATACCCAGCGTTCCGGTGATGTGAATGTTGTAGCATGATGAATTCACGACCGCTTAGTTTATTGGGTAAGAACGAAAGATCAATTATAATAACCTATTTTCGTGTCCTCTTGAGTGTTTGTTATATCCGGTCCTGACAGTATTTCAAGTAAATAGTAAAAATATCTGTACCTTAGACGTGAAGGATTGCAACCTTACAGATTATGTTCTGTCGTTCCATTATTTTATTGAACGTTCTCCTACTTCCTTATATTTTTATCGATCAGTAACGGACAAACTGCACGTAAAAGTATTTCAGCATGCTGTAACCGTCAATGCAACAGAATGGGTAATTTTGTCATAGGAGACGTTTCTTCAACAGTTGCCTTATTTCGCAGGGCCTATAACTAAAAGTAATTCAAGCAATCAAAAAGAAACGTAACACATAAAAGGTGGTTTTTACTTCGTTTGTGAACTCCATTTGAACCGATCAACTGGTTACGAGCTAACAGCAAATTCAGCTCCATATTCTTCAGTACGTAGGCTTGCTTGTTAAATGGTTCGGAAACCCTTTTTCCTAAAAAAAACATAAAATAGTCTAAAACAAACAATGGCAACTCATTGTTTGTTTACGAGAGAACATGGTTTAATAATTACCGGAACCGTATGTTTGCGTGGCTAACGATATAAACTGAACACAAGTTCATAACCTAACTCCGCATAACCCCACAATTTCAAAGCAGATGCATCAGTGTTCCCACATGGAGAAAACGAGAATCGTGATGTCACTCGTAATGACGTCACTCACATCAAACTCGCCATTTTTATAAAATCCCGGTCCAGCATTCAAATGTTACACATTTTCGGCCGGCTTTTGGCTATTTATATATGTCTGTGGGTTACTCGCGAGATACCAAAACGTGTCGCCCTAACGCCTATACCTTCCTTGTTTACCATGATCTATTACGCTGAAAAGTCCCAATTGAGTACAATTTTTATTTTGGAGGTGGCAACACTGTTATAACTACTTAGTGCTGTCAGCTGTGTTGTTTTTTTTTTTATGTTATACTGTTATACTTATTCTATTCTACATCAGTTTAAGCTCAGTTTAATTTCATTATCAAACTTATATTTTATTTTAGAAAATAATCTGTGCGTCAATACGCGTAGCATTAGTTTCTCGAAGTTTCAAGAAGAATTAATCATCACGGATCATCACTATGAGCATTGGGCCATATATATTGTTGCTCCCAGACGTAGCTCTAGAGAAAATCTTTTCATTCTTAAAATTTGATGAGGTTGCTGAAAATAGAGAGGTACGGAAATTTTAGGAACATGAAACCAATTTTTTTTTGTGATATTAATGCGCCATTATTCTGTGTGTATGGTGGAGTGCAAACTGTGATGCTAGTTATTTTGCAACCAGTATTATATGTCAGTGTATGTGACCGACTATAAAGAAAAAGGTCTTACGGCAAGTTAAAAAAAAGCACGTTTAAAGAAAATATTTTGATCCACACACACCGGGTTGCTTATGCACATCAGCCACACCTGTACTTTTGTTGTTCTACACCTAGTACTTTTGTTGAAGATTTGTGGCATTTTGATCAATCCATCGCAGATTGTTCTGTGATCTCTCTGTGATTTTACGTTTCTGTAACTGTCATATTCTCAAAATTATGCTATGGAGCCGGTTACATCGGTACTAATGTTTAGGTATTCATGTTGGCTAATTATGGATGTTTGACGGAGACAAAGTCTACAGAAGGTGTAGCCATCTCAACCCAGAAACACCTTACTCGTAAAATCGAATTAAAAAGAACCATATTATAAAGTATATCGAATTATGATTAGGATAGAAATAGGAGTATATATAGGTGTATATGAGCACATAAACATTCATGGCCAGCATCATTTACAAAATAAGAGATATATGAACAGGTATTGGGTGCAGCCATTGGGTCAGCTCTTTCATCAGTAATCGCCAATTTGCTCATGGAATTGTTTGAAGAAGAAGCCATTAGGACAAAAACCCAGGCTAGATGTACGAATAATACTTTTGTGGTGCGGCCTCATGGTAGAGACAAACAGAGTTATTTGAACCATGTTAGACCTTTCATCAAATTCACGATGGAATTCGAAGAGAACAATCAGCAGTCATTCTTGGTTGTGGTGGTATACAGAACGTCAAAGGGTAGGCTGTGATATGAATTCTAACGTATGAAGAGACATATGGAGCGGTATCTGCAAGTCACACCGCCAACACCAACAGAAGAACAGTGTTATTAGCACTCTGTTCAACAGAGAAGATACTTACAGTCTATCAGAATGGATACACAAAGTCTGACATATGGGGGCCACAGGAACTGACTCTTGCGGTATCAGAAAGCGACAGTAGGCTACTGAAATGTGCTAAGGTAAAACATCTTTTGTTAAGCCAAAAGATATCAGTCCACTTTTAAACAACAAAGGATAAGATAATAAGATGCGAGTGTAGCACATGTTCTGTGGGACCACTGACCTATATTATTAAAATGGTTTGACAAACGGATAGGATGCTTGTTAAAAATGTGACCACATTTAAACGTTGGCTTGGCCGGCTTTTCTCATGCGCTGTAATCGCAACAACTTCACATTTATCGACATATCTGCTGTAAGTACTAAAAGTCCCTAGGCTAGTAACATGCTAAGATGGATGAAGACAAAACCATGAAACTGTGTTTAAGATTTCTTTATTAATTATAAGTAGGTTACAATTCATGGTGAAGTATGTTCACTAGGGTGGTCCAAATTTATACCTTGCAAAATATTTTTTTTTTGCTGGAGGGCAACGATCCCCCCAATCGGCTCCTTTTCCGAAAAAATAAATTCCTCCAAAATTTGAAAAAAATCGGTTAACGTTAACACGTGCCACCGAGCACCTCAAATTTCCCATTTAAAATACATTGGAAAAATGCGTCTTTCTTTCCTTTTTTTTTCACGTTTCGGATTTAGAAAAAAAGTTGCGGGAGATTATCAGAAATTGTTCAGAACTTCCCAAAGATCAAATCCACAATCACTATATTTTTTTTCACCGCCCCCACCCTCTCCTGCAGTAACTTAAAAGTGAGGCAAAATTTTTTCCAAATTTACAATTTTACAAAGTTACGTGATTTATTGTTTTTTTTTTAGATAAATTACTATTATTGAATTGTTGATATGTTTTTCGTCATTTATTAACTAATTAAAAAATACATTTTGAACAATTACTTAATTATTTACAAAAATATACGCTGTTACGAACTCATTTTTCCATTTGTTGCAAACATTATTAAGTTATTGTTTTTATCATTTATTAACTAATTAGCAATTGTTTAAACAAAAATGTATGATGTTACGCACATATTTTTCCAATTTTGCAGAAATTATTAGATTATTGGCAGTTTTTGGACATTTATTAACTATTTTGTAATTGTTTAAACAAATGTATACATTATTACGGACATATTTTTTATATTTATTGCAGAAACTATTATTAAATTATTGGCATTTTTTTGTCATTTATTAACGAACTTGTTCTTTAAACAAGTACCAATTTTTTAAACAAAGATTTACCATGTTTTTTGTTTTTCCTCTTGTAGAAATTATATTGTTACATTGTTGGCAAGTTTTTTGTAAGTTGTTACTTTGTTACTTTTCGAATTTGCAATTCTCTTAAACAAGTCCCAATTTTTTAAACAAAAATTTACAATGTTTTTTGTTTTTCCTCTTGTAGAAATTATATTGTTACAAGTTTTTTGTAAGTTGTTACTTTGTTACTTTTTGAATTTGCAATACTTTAAACAAGTACCAATTTTTTAAACAAAAATGTACAATGTTTTTGTTTTTCCTCTTGTAGGACTTATATTGTTACATTGTTGGCAAGTTTTCTGTAATTTGTTACTTAATGTGCAATTGTTTGAACAAATAAATTTGTTTAAACAATAATATTCAATGTTAGTACGTATTTCTTGACAAAAATTATTAATAAGTATTAATAAGTGTTAATAAGTAATGTTGTTGCAACACTATTATAGGTTATAATTGAAAATTATTTAACAAATTTGGCAAGAAAAAAAAGATAAGAAATACAATAATAATTTTTGTCAATTTTTGTCGTACCATTGTATAATTTTGTTTAAACAAATGGTATTTATTTAAACAATTGCAAACTAGTTAATTAATGACAAACGATGCCAACAATCTAATTATAATTTCTGATAAAAAAGAAAAATATGTCCGTAACACTGTATATTTTTGTAAACAAATGATATTTGTTTATACAATTGCAAATTAGTTAGCAAATGACCAAAAAATGCCAATAACCTAATAATAATTTCCTTTAAAAAATAGAAAATATGTCCGCACCATTGTATATATATTTCTTTAAACAAATGGTATTTGCAATTGCTAATTAGTTAATAAATGACAAAAGAGCCAGTAATTTAATAACTTCTGCAAAAAAATGGAAAAAGTGTTCGTAACATAGTATATTTTTGTTTAAACAAATGCTAATTGTTTAAACAATTTCAATTTCTTCTGGAAAAGGAACAGATTGGGGGGGATCTAGCAAAAAGTCCGTTTTTTGGACCACCCTAATGTTCACTGTACATATATAATAATAATATAACATGATAAACACATCTTCTTTCGCCCCTCTGTCCTCGCCTTGGGGTTGGTCTTCCACATGTAAATGGGGGTCTCCTTCCTCGGGTTATCGGTATTGAGTGCGCGTTTTTTTATTTATTTTATTTATATATTATATATATATATATATATATATATATATATATATATATATATATATACGGGGTGTCTCACGGAACTGGTACATTAGAAGTTTCTCATGTTCTACTGGAAATTTTGGAATTAGAATTTACTCAATCTGAGCTCTTCAGCTAAAATATTCTCAAGTTAACTGTCCGGTCACCGGAAGTCGGTATCAACTTTGTTATTTTAAATGGAACGATATAATTTTTATTTTATTTTTGGTTTCTACATATCAAAATACATCATTGTTGATAAGGTTTCCCTATACCTAAATATCACCATTTTTGAGTTTTTTTGATTTTACCAATATTTTGGTGATTTTCGGGGTTGCGTTTAAAATTGAATATCTTGGTTATTATTGAAACTAGAAGTTTCATGATTGGTGGTCCAAAACTGGCAACATAACCAAATAAGACGATGTTTAGTTCATTATGATATCTTGTACAGGGTGTTCAACATTTACCACACAATAATTGAATTTTCAAACGTAAAAAACTAGTTTTTTTCAAATGGAACACCCTGTACACCGATACGCCATTCGATAAGAAATCACATTCTCTATCAATCAATATTAGGGTTCCCTATATCTATCTTCAATAGTTTTTTAAGTATTGTCACTTTTTATTTAATTCCATTTTGATACTCCCATTTAATAATGGGGGACGAAATTAGATACGAAATGTACAACGAAAATTTAAATAGTGATATATATTTAGGAATTTTGCGTGGATGTGTGAACAATTTTTGCGGAACTCTTATTTTACCCCCTCAATATTTTACCCGACTACTTTTATCAAATGGGCGGTGCACCAGCACATTCTTCGCATGTGGTATCCATTCAACTTAATCAGATGTTTAACGATAGGTGGTTCGGAAATAGGGAACCCTGGCGGTGGCCACCAAACTCTCCAGATTTAACACCATTTGACTATTATTTCTGGGGTCATGTGAAAAGTAAGGTCTATTCCACACCAGTTAATACTCGAGACGAACTGACTAACAGAGTAGTAACCGCAATTAATGGACTTCAGCGACAAGAAATCCGAAGAACGACGATGACAGAAGTACAGCGAAGAGTTTTAAAATGTTTGTAGCAGAACGGGCAGCAATTCGAACAACATAATCATGTTTTAATTTAAGTTAGATATCCCAAACATATTACTTTAGTTTTAACAAACCTTTTCACTATTTTTCTGTTTTCCTGCTGTTCCAAAGTTGTTACATTCCTATAAATGAAGAAAAAATCGTTTTGTATTTAGTTTGCATTCTTTTATACTGACATTATCTCAAAAACTATTAGAGATAGATATAGGGAACCCTAATATTGATTGATAGGGAATAAGATTTCCTATCGAATGGCGTATAGGTATACAGGATGTTCCATTTGAAAAAAATGATTTTTGTACATTGGAAAATTCACTTATTGTGTTGTAAATTTTGACCACCCTGTATAAGATATCATGATGAGCTAAACATCGTTTTATTTGGTTACGTTTCTAGTTTTGGACTACCAATAATGAAACTTCTAGTTTCAATAATAACCGAGATATTAAATTTTAAACGTAACCGCGAAAATCACCAAGAAATTAGTAAAAATCAATGAAACTCAAAAATGGTGATATTTAGGTATAGGGAAACATTATAAACAATGATGTATTCTGATACGTAGAGTCCAAAACTAGAATAAAAATTATATCATTCCATATAAAATAACAAAGTTGATACCTACTTCCGGTGACCAGACGTGACAGTTAACTTGAGAATATTTTAGCTGAAGAGTTCAGATCGAGTAAATTCTAGTTCCAAAATTTCAACTTTCCAGAAATATGATATATATGATATAATATGATATATATATATAGAACATGAGAAACTTCTAATGTACCAGTTCCGTGAAACACCCTGTATATATAGTGTAAATGAAGTAACGACCGTGACTTTGTAAATACTCCAGACACAAGTATTGTGGGAATTCGGTCAACGGCCGAAGTATATAAAACTCCTTTTATCTAGTTCGAATTTTTGTCTTTAATTAAAAGCTTCCCCAGGAACAAGCTAGCTAATAAAACAAAACTGTTCTCGCTATGCAAACTTTTATGATACTCTAATAATTGTAAGTAGAAACGTATTTGTTCTGCTATTTGTAAGTTTGACGTTTCATTAACTCTTAAATGCATATGGTTGCAGAACTGCAATATATTTATTTTTTCCTTATAAACATGACTCAAACTATAGACATTTTTGCCACCTACTGGTGCATTCCTACAACACTTTTGTAAAATTGTTGAGCAATCTATATAATTTTATATCTAGAGTTATTTTCCTTCAGTTGTCAAAGTTAGCAGGACGTCTCATCATAACTTCTCTTACAAACTGAGAAAGAAAGTTGTTATAATTGTTATTATTTGTAAAATATAATGGTGAAATAAAATTGTAGGTGTTGATTTAAAGTTAGTAGAATAGTTTATGATATTTGACAATAGGTAAAGTTGTAATATACTGATGTTGCATTACAAAATTTGTTTGTTGTAGTTCTACAACATTATGCGTTCAGTGCAGAATTTGTTTTATGTATTTGACATATGATAAAAGGTAAATTTGTGATATAAAGATGTGTTACGGAATTTGTTTGCTGTAGTTCCACAACACTATGAGTTCAGTACAGAATTTGTTTTTTTGCATTTTATTTCTATAATTACATGTAGTTTTATCTAACTTTTAAGGATAAAATGTGGTACCTAAGAAATCCTCACGTGATAAACAAAGAGAATATTTGGCCATGATTTGAGTGAAATTAGTAATCTTAGTGATCATGAAGACTTCTATGACACCAATAGCTTATTAGATGAAATGAAAAGCTCCTTAAAGTTTGCAGGTTTATTTAATTGCTACAAACAAGATTCGGCTTACGCCATCATCAGTGTTAGGAAACTAAAAAGCAAAAGAAAACAATGAACCATGTCAAAAGTAAGAAATATTTAAGGAAGTTTTCATACTGGAATTTTGACTGTAAGTTTCTTTAAAGAGTTATACTTGTGACATAGGTTGTCTTTTTTTCTTGTGCTTTTTAGTCTACTTACACTGATGATAACGTAAGCCGTAACATGCTTGTAGCGATTCAATAAACCTGCAAAGTTTCAAGATGCTTTTCTTTTTGTCTACTAATTTTTCATCATGGACATGGACCCACTTGAATTGATAACTTGCTTGATGCTGTATATTATCCGCCATCAGTTCAAGAACAAGCTAATGCAGAAGTTGCAAATACTGATAACTATGATAATGTAGTTTCTGCCAGTACCAACCAAAAGACAAAAAAATGTAAACGTAACAAAGCGAAGAGTAAAGAAAATGATTTAGAATTAACTTTTCACAGAAATGGATAACTTAATAATGAATGGATAACTTTATAATTTGTCCACACCCCATGAATGTTTAAAATATTTATTTACTGACACTTTTCAGATAAAATTGATATTGAATCAAATTTATATGTGTAACAAACGCGGCAGAATTGAAATAGTATAATATAGGAATTTTAATTTTCATGTCCTTTGTCGTTTCATGTCTTACTGAAACACTCGTTGTTACTGGAATAGTGACATCGTAGTGGATAACATAATAAAAACTATGCTGGTATTTTCACCTACCAATAAAGTCCTCAATATTTATGTGACAGATCTGTCAGTGTTGTTGCGCTATTTTAGCTCCTTAAATAAGATGTGCCGGCGGCAGTGAGCAGAACGTGAACATAAGGACCACAGGATGCGACCCACCACCGCTTCCGACACATCTTCTCATTTAACGGACTAAAATATCGCCACAAATTTGTCAGTGTTCTAACTATTTAAGATTTTGTAGGTAGGCGAAAATATCGGGCCTTAGTCGATTTGAGATTCTCCAGGAGAACCTGGTAATAAAAACAGGCTTAGCAAACTTGAGAACCCCATGAGTGTCATTCTTTTGGTTGCCATCATAGCTTGACATAAAATATTCACGAGGAGTAAAAAATGATATATTCGAATATTTTACCATTTGCTAGATATGACATTAGCAAACGCATGGATATTACATCGGAATTGCCATTTCAAAGTCCTCTCTTGATACAAAATGACATTCTTAGAGAAGTTGCAATATGCCTATGTCGAGTTAGACAATCGATCAGTGTAAAAAGATGATCCCTCTTTAATCAGCCTCGAAGAAATGATGATAAAGAAGAAGAGTGGACCATCTCAACATGCAACTCTGAAAGATGTACGGTTGGGTCAATTAGGACAAGCATGTGGGCTAAACTTGTACTGTGATAAGAAAAATAATTGTTTTAAAATGTTTCATATAGAACAGTAGTATCTATAATTATTCTATATCATAACGCGCAATGTTGTATATCTGCAACATTTATAGATTCGTACATTAAATTCCTTGAAAAAAGAAAATACACTTTTAATTCATTCGCTATGTTAGCTACTTATAAAAAAGAGTTAAATATTTTTTTTTTACTTCAATTTGAAACATTCAACAGAACTATGCATTTAAGGGTTAATTAAGCTCTGGTTTTGTGTTTTATTAGCTTGTTCCTGAGGAAGTTTTTAATTAAAGACGAAAATTCGAACTAGATAAAAGGAGTTTTATATACTTCACCCATTGACCGAATTCTCACGTTACTTGTGTCTGGAGTTTTTATATATCCCTGAAATTAAATCTCTACAAGACTGTGCTCCGTCCAGTGGTACTTTACTCGAGTGAAACGTGGACCTTGCCAAGAGATGATGAGTTGAGGCTGGATGTATAGGAGCGAAAGATTTTGAGAAGGGTCTTTGGTGGTGTAAAGGAAAACAACGTGTCGAGGAGACGTACAAATGCCGAAGTGTACGAGGCCTACAAGGAGAAAAGGATCACTAACATCGTTCAGGAAAATGCACTCCGATGGTTTGACATGTATCCAGAATGGAGGACAATAACCTCACCAAGAAGATCTTTGCTCTGAAACTGGGTGGCAGAAAGAGACGAGGAAGACCTCAAACAACATGGAGTGATCAAATTCAAAATATCATAGAAAAATGGGAAATAAGGAACTGGAAAGCTTTTGTCCAGGACAGGAAGAGATGGAAGGAGACGATACAAGTCATAGGCCACTAGGTCTGATGTGCTGTCATATATATATCCCAGTAATCAAAGACAACGACATCCAATGCCAGCCACCGGTGAATGAGAATATGCTACTAAAGCGAATTATAAAGGAGCAGGAAGATAAAAACATAATTTTAATTGAATATAATCAGCTCCTAAAGGAGAAGATTGAACTTCTCGAGGCAGAAATAAAAACAAAATCTCTGCACATTTTCCAAAGAAATCACTAGCTACTAATGGTAACAAAGTATCAAACAGTTCAGGTCATACAAACAGTCAGCATCTACCACAACATCAAGAAGCTGAAGCCTCACAGGTTGAGAAAGCTACGAATAGCTACGCTGAGGTCCTGAAACAACAACAGCAAGCGAAGATGAAGCAAATCATCAGTTTGAGCTTCGATACCTATCAAAAAACTGCAGTAGTCAGCAAAAACACCTGGAAAAATAACAAATAGCACTATCCCCTCTAGCGAAAAGATAAGCATATGGATAGTTCAGAAAAGGAAGCAAAAACAAAAGTGCAAGAGTGAAGTACAAGTGATAATAGGAAACAAACAAATAGCCAGTAATGAAGCCGGGCATAAAGTAGCGCCTAAAAAGGCATTCTTATACGTCTCAAGATTGCAGCCAGAGACCGAAAAAAGCGAAGTTGTTGAGTTTTTAAGACCACAGTTCCCGGAAGCACAATGCGAAAAGCTCGAATCAAAGTTCCCACAACATTATTCTTCCTTCAAGGTTACGATAGATCTGGTACATCCAGAAAAGGCAATGGCAGTAACATCTGGCCCCACTGATCATTTGTGACCCGTTTTTTTCATCGGGCAGCGAAGCCAAAAGAAGCGTTTTAACAACACTTGATCGCATGGAGACTTTTGGGCTGGATCCACACCACACCCACATTAGAGTAATGCATCTTAATATCCAGTGCATTACCAATAAACTGGTTGCTCTTGAACTTTTGTGTAGCAGTAATAAAGTGGACGTGGTCTGCCTATCGGAGTACTGGCTTACCCTGGCGAATCACGGTTTGTACAACATTTCTTGTGAACTTATCTCCCTTGGATGACAAGTACTGCAGCTCTTTAGACAAAGATCTTTTTCAAATTGATGCACAATATTGAAAATGCTTTATCTGCACGGGATAGGTCTGCCTTCAAAAGTGATTGCAAACAAATCCACGCACTGTTGCGCCCAATTGCCACCGTAATACCACTTGATGATCTGAAGTTGTTCTAGCGGAGGGTACATCGCGATTGCAAAGATATGAATGTTATGAAGCGTTGTTAGATCTGCGATAGTTCTGCCGTTGCGTGCATGTGCTCCGAAACGCAAAACCAGACTGACCTGACCAGACCTGCTCTGCCACCAGTCGGCAGTCCCACTATAATTGGCCGCCCCTCTCAACCGACGTTGAAAGTTAATTTTTTTAAATGCAACACCATGTATCTAATTATTTTTTGATTTCTACGGATCGTTCTGCATAAAAAAGTACTGGCACACGCCAGTGCTAAAATAAACTATTGCAGAGATAACTAGTCTTCTTCATTACAAAGCAATTTTTCTATCAATAAGTGCTTCTACACCTACATTAACCATTAAACCAGCTAAGTATTTACCTAAATTACTTTTTAAATTATCTTTTTTTAATAAATCAAAACGTTTGATCACATCTGCATTTTAATATGTATTATAATTTGAAATAAAATTTTACTTATACCCTGTAGGCTATAAAAAACTGTGCTAAGCAAGTTATTAATCCAAGTTATCCAAGATGGCGGGCGATGAGTTCCCCATTACTGATGTAGTGAAACAAAACAGCCAAAACTGTGGTTACTGCAAGAAAATTGTGAAAGCCGTGCAACAGGAGGCAATATGTACCAACTGTAATGTATCGTTCCATCCGAGCTGTCTTCAAAGACATCGAGACTGTGTCAGCAAGCTGGACCAGATGCCCCATGGAAGTGAGGTTAAGAACAACAATGCAGAGCAAGAACTTGAGCTGCTGAAAACAGAGGTAACCTTCCTAAGGTTACTAACCAAGGAGCAAGCCGAGAAAAACGCAATCCTTATGGAAAATAACCTCCTATTGAGAGAAAAAATACATTATTTACTGAATAATAATCATCATGAATCCTCCAGTGCCATCTACAGGCCAAGAGAAAAAGTACCATGTGCATTTGAAAAAAAACCGGTACAGGTTCCTGATAAGCAAATAGCAACCAACGCTACCCATAGCAATGGGGGGGAAATGCTAGCAAGGAATAAAACCACCCACCAAGATTGCGCACAAACCTACAGTAATGTTATTCAACAAAAGAATGAAAATAGAAATAAAACAAGAAATATGAAAAAGATACAGCAGCAAGTAATGTGCAATGTAATAAACTTGGAAACGAAAGAGCAGATTGAGAATCAGTTGACGCACCAGGATGTTGTTTCAAACGATCCCCAGTTGTCAGTAAATGCAAACTCGCTGAGTGTTGATGGATTCAGGACAGTAAACCGAAGGAGAGGAAAGGAAAAAAATATTATATGCGGGACAGCTAACGAAGAGGGGCATGCACTGAAGGCGGTCCCAAAGTGCGGCTATCTACATGTATAACGGCTGCTCCCGGAAACCTCTGTAGAAGATCTAACGACCTACTTGAAATCAAGGAACATTAAGAACTCAACATGCACTAAATTAATGTCAAAATATCCAACTGAGTATTTGTCATTTAAAGTTGGGTTTAACATAAATGATCTGGACACACTTCAAAACTCAGGCTTCTGGCCAGCTGGGACACGGCTGAACCGTTTTTTCATCAAATCCCCCAGAAGAAGACGGACAGGTAGAATACCACTTCCACAAAAACAACCGTTCACAGGTGACAAGCATACCGGGACCGGGGAAAGTCCCGCTAAAGAAGAAAAGGCAAACCCTACAAATCATGCATCTTAACATTCAAGGTATATGCAACTCAACCCTTGAACATATAAATATTCTTGTAGAAAACAACATTGATATACTATCTGTCTCCGAACACTGGTTGAAATCATACGAAATTACCGCTTTAGAAATAGAAGGATATAAACTGGTGTCAAACTTCTGTAGAGCAAACCATATTAGGGGAGGTGTTGCAATCTATTCAAGGTATGACCTCGATATTGATGAAGTTCAATACAATATATCAGATGAAATGGAGTTTGAAGTTGCAGGGGCAGCCCTCAATATAGAAAACATTCATACCAAAGTATTTTGTATATATGCAAACAAAAAACTGACAAATGCACATGATTTAAATATGCTTCTTACTAAACTGGATTCTTTGCTGTCAAAAGCTAATAAAACTAACGAAAATTTAATAATATGCGGAGACCTGAACATCGACCTCTTTAAAGACAAAAAACAAGCTAGAGCATTATTGAATTTGTTAAAAGAATATGACTGTAAAAACTGCATAGAGGTCCCAACTAGAATTACTAATGCAACCCAAACTTGCATAGACAACTTCTATACAAATATGACTATCGAAAGGTGCTACATATCAGAAAACTTAATATCTGACCATACATACCAAATAATTGAAATTGCAGAACATGTCAAAACGCCCCCAAACATGACTATTAGAAGATTTACAATGCGAAATAAAGAAGTCTTCAAAATGATGGTAGCCGAACAAAACTGGAGTGTTATCACTGAAAAGGTTAGCATAGATGAAAAGTTTGATATGTTCAATGGAATTCTGCTACAGCATTTCGAAAGCGCTTTTCCAAGGGTGTTGTCCAGAGAGCATCAAACAAAAGCAAAAGCAGCGTGGATGAGTGCAGAACTGAAAGACCTGCGCTCTTTTCTGCAAGAAATGGCAGAAATCAATAAAAGATTAAATAGTCACATGTATAACAAACGGTACGACCTAAGACGCTTCTATAGAAATCAGCTAAAGCATGGAAAGAAAACCTGTAACGATAAAAGGCTTCAAAATTGTATTGATATTAGTAAGGAAAGTTGGAAAATTATTAATGAACTTAATCCTACCAAGAGCAAAAGGACGACCATACAGCTACGACAGGAGGATGCAATTGTCAACAGTCCTTTTGAGCAAGCAGAGCTGTTTAACAACTACTTTGCCGACTTAACATTAAATCCACCTGTACCCTCATACAAAAACAACATTACAGGAGAGCAAGCTGGCAAAACACTATTTCTACACCCAGTCTCTATAAATGAAATAGAGACGGCAATTAGCAAATGCTGTAAAAAGGTATCATCAGGACTTGACGAATTCCCGGGAACAATTATCCAACTTATTAAGAGTGACATAAGTGAGCCGTTATGTAACATCATTAACCAATCTTTTGAGGAAGGTATTTACCCGAACAATCTAAAGTGGTGCCTATATTTAAAAATAAAGGGAGCAAGCATGATACTTGCAACTACAGGCCCGTCTCATTACAGAAACAAATATCAAAGGTATTCGAATGTTTTTATACTAGAATATACCCCTTTTTGGAGCAAAACAAGTTGCTATGCCACAACCAAAGTGGTTTCCGCCAAAACAAAAGTACGATGACAGCAATAGGTTGTGCCATTAAAGCCATACTAGATGGCCTCAATAGGGTATTTGACTGTATTAAAAATATGGCATGTATTACAGTCATCCTAATAGATTACAGTTTAAGAAAACTATTTGTTATTACTTTTCAAAAAAAAAATATGCTTTATTTCTATGAAAAACCAAAATTAAAATTGAATTTTATTCACGTCCTATCACGTGATTGAAAACGCTCTGTAATTGGCTCAGTCTCCAGTGATGTCATTCGTTAGTACGCTTAGAGCGCGTTTGGTTTGTCAGGGTAGGGTATGGAGAGAGCAATGCTCAGATAACTTGGGTCGGCTGTCTCTCTCTTATATGCAGATAAACGCCGTATGACGTTAGTCCAACTATTATGCAGCGCGTCACTCTCACCGTGCAATACCGGGTTATCCGAATGTGCTCTCATGCTTCTCCCGTTTGAATTTAATAGCACGAAAGCGCCATGTAAGCATAACTTTGTAGGTTAGGATAGCCTTAACCTTAAGCTATCAGTCAGATCAGATAATACCTGGTTCGAAAATACGATAGAACTTATTCTAGTCAGTTTTACTTATGTCGAAGTAATCTTCACAACAGAAAACACTTGTATTGGCGGCTATTTATTTCATTTGGATTCCTACGAGCCAACCACTTTCTTTGCAGTTTCAAATCTTGCGGAACAGCTACAAATAGTTTATCCGGAGTTTTTCTTGACGTATCTCTGCATTGTGGATTTATACACCATTTATAACTCATTTTTATGTAGAAATTGTGAAAACAACACATCATACAACACAATTACCAAACGGCGACGATGCCAATGCTGACAGACCATATGGGCCGATTTGACATCTACTAACCGGTGACGTCACACAACAGAAACTATCGTTTTGGCGGGACATTTTGTGATTCAATTTTTAACGCTGAGTTTTATGAAATAATGAGGAACTAATTACGAAAAATAATGCATTTACAATGTAAAGTGAAGGAATAAACATACTAAGATGGTTTTCCAATAATAGTCAAATACCCTCAATGATCGAGAACAGGTGCTTGCAGTTATGTTTGACATGAGTCGCGCATTTGACACGGTACATCATGGTATACTGCTAGAGAAGCTAGAGAGGGTTGGTGTTCGTGGCATCTCAAATAAGTGGGTGGAGTCGTACTTGGAAGGTAGGAGCCAGAGGGTATACATCGAGGGAGTGCTATCAGCATCCAGAGATATAGATATCGGTGTGCCCCAGGGAACCATGCTCTGCCCCTTGCTGTTCTGTATCATGATTAACGACCTACCACTGAACTGCAATATAACAAAACATATATATATGTATGCAGATGATACTAACATGATACTAAAGATGAAAAACGGTGACCTCGCAGAAAACGCCACTAAGGCAATACATGAAATGAATACCTGGTGCAACAATAACGACATAGTTCTCAACGGGTTGAAAACGCAGTTGATAGAATTCCACACGAAAAACAGGAAGATTGACTCCAGCAGACTGATAAGATTCCACAACAAAAGTCTACAACAAGTCACTGCGGCGAAATTTCTTGGCATTTCCATAACCAGAAACTAACTTGGGGTAGGCACATTGACCACATTACTAGCAAAATCAGCTCTCTCTGCTATATGTTCCGGACGATCAGGGAAACAGTATCCAACGACATCTTAATGCTAATGTACTATGGCCTCGTACAATCCAGTCTAGCATATGGATTATCCTTCTGGGGCTCGGCCAGTAGGATAGATGAGATTTTTATACTACAAAAAAAAGTCATCAGAATAATAGCAGGAGTACCCCCAAAACACCACTGTTGCGAGCTTTTCAAAGATCTGAAATTGATGACAATTTCTGCATTGTACATATACCAGCTAGTGATAGATGTCAAACAGCAGCAGAACACATTGGACAGACAGATGGATATACACAGCCATAATACCAGAACCCGCGAAATGTTGAGACCACCTTTCCAGCGACTTGCCGTAACACAGAGTGGGCCAGAACATATGGGCATCAAGTGCTACAATAAATTGCCACAACATGTTCGCGATATAACACAGGTGAAACAGTTCAAGAAGGAGCTCGGGAGGTTTCTGGTGGAGAATCCTGTGTACTCTATGGAGGAATATTTTTTTTTAGATTTTTTTTAAATGAAAAACTATATTTTTTTGACTTGTCTGAAAATGTGTTTATATGTCTATATTCTTTTTATTTTTATATATGTATATTGGGGATCAATAAATTGAATACTGAATACTGAATACTTAAGATATCTGTCAGTGCGTCAGTGGTGGTGATATTGTTAGGTTAGATTTGCATAATTTTTGGAAATATGGCGAACTTTTCTCAGGAGGAACTAATTGACATGGTGTGCATAAAAGTTGCATAGAATTAATGTTATAAATTTCTATTTCTTGCAAAACAACATTAAGTATTTTTCTTTATGGAAAAATAAATGTACAGTGCTTGATATTGGGTTTCGTTATAAACTGCTTTTATTTAGCCGCTGACTATAAAGCAAATATTAAAATATTACAAGCTATTTCAGTCACTGAGCATTGGGTGGAAAAAGACAATATTAATCTGTACAACCTCTCAAATTATAGAATGGTTTCAGGATTTGGCAGACAACAACACATACATGGGGGCGTGGCAATTTACGTCGACAATGAACACGAATCAGAGGATTTACCTGAAATACATAAATTATCCAAAGAAATGGATTGTGAAATAGTTGCCACCCACCTTCATAAATTAAATTTGGTAATTGTGGCTACCTACAAATCCTCTAATGGGAGCGACATAGAATACAGAGACGTTTTGGAAGTAGCACTCAATCGATTATTCAACAAATTCTCAGCTGACTTAAGAATTGTACTAGCAGGGATTTTAACGTGAAATTTTATCTTCCCGAGAACTTACAAACACAAATGCTTAACAATGTCTTGTATAACTTTGATATGAAGCCAACAATAGAAGACCCAACTCGAATAGAAGGAACTACTTCAAACTGTATCGACAATATCTACATCTCACACAACCTCCACAAGCTCTACGAATCGTGTGTGTTAGACTATAGTATCGGTGACCACATAAAGAAGAACGATAAGCTGCAGTACCGTCGTATTTACTCTACCAAGAATGTGGAAAAATTCCAAATGATAATGTCTAATGCAGGGTGGAGCAACTTAACATCAATCAATGACCCGTGTGTTATTTGTGAGAAGATTCTGAACAAAATCAACATAGCGGTAGAAACCGCTTTTCCTAGGAAAATAATCAAGGCAATGAAAAATAAAAAATTACCACACGAAGTCTTGGCCATGAAGGACAATCTAAAACTTTACCAACGACTGCACAGCTCCTTCGGAAATGAAGATACGGGTACCGCCTTAAGAGCACTCAGACATAAGTAAGTTAGCTGCATGGAAAAAGTGAGGAAAGAAGAATATGCCCAGAGAATAACAAATTCCGACAATAAGGCCAAATCACTATGGAACATAATAAACACTGAAACTTACAGAAAACCTAAGCCCAGCTGTGCAAAAAAGTTGCCTTCTTGCGTGGAGGTCAACGCCTGCTACACCACCTGCGCGACACATGCGTTGGTTTCTGACATACGAGCTCCCCAGGATACAGCATTCATGAGTATGTCTAATGTTCCGACAGAACTAAGTTAATTCACAGACACTAATGTTGAAGAGATTAAGACAATAATCAGACGACTTCCGACCAAACATCCACAGACGCTTTTGACATCAGCTCCATAAATGTAAAGGACATTGCGGATCAAATAGCTCCAACCATTGATGATATGTGCAACAAATGCCTGAGGATAGGTGTCTTTCCAAAGATACTAAAAATGGACCGAAGGTCCATCCAATTTACAAAAAAGGGGATACGAAGGACTGTGCTAACTACAGGCCAATATCAGTACTACCGATAATATCTAAAATATTGGAAATGATAGTATTGGCTCGCATACAACAATACATGGATGATTACCGATACATGAACAACCTACGCCGTAAAAGGAATCTACAAAACAGTGAGTAGCGAAGCTGCAGCGACGGCATAGTTTGCCCTCCACCATTCTCTGCTCAGCTATGCCATTGAAATATGGGGACACACACCCCACATCCATCTTAACTCATGGAGCAAAAAAGGCAGTTCAAAGTATTAAGGGATTACCCAACACAGAACACTGCAAACCTTTCTTTAAAAAATATAATATATTAACGGCTCCAGCTGAATATGCCTATAAAGTGTTGATCAAAATGCACAAATACAGAAGAGATGATCTTGGTGATGGTGGAGACCTACATCTACATGACACCAGATCCAGGAACTTATTGCGACCTCCGGCTATTAGACTCCACACAAGTGAATACCTTAGGAGGGGTGTTGCACTGCATAATAAATGCCCGGAGATCTGGAAAATAGCAACTTTAACTGCTTTCAAGCAACAGATCTGCCGTCCAACGGTAAAACGCCGTATGTACATACAAAAAATCGCTACAATTTTTCTGTTTCAAAGCAAAAAACACGCACATTTTTTACATTTTAAAGAATTTACCTTAGTCTAGCATGTTACCTAACTATTTGTACGTAAAACAGGCTAATTTGTTTTAACTATTAATATCATATTTAAGAGAGAGCGGAAAATATTTCAATCAGTCATTTTTGTACATACGGCACTTTACCATTGGAGGGCAGAGATGAAGGCATATCTGATAAACCTGGCCCCTACCCCAGTGTGGAAATTGAATTTATAAAAGTATTGTAATTTCAAATTTTATGTATTGTACATTTACTCTTAACTGCACAGTTAATAAAAACTTATTCTATTTTAAGATAAGTAAAACAACACCTGCTATTTAACAACAACTTTATATCAGCTTTATACCTTAATAACCTTGTTTAGCAGTTTTTCATAGCCTACAGGGTATAAGTAAAAGTTTATTTCTAATTATAATATTATATTGCAGATGTGATCAAATGTTTTGATTTATTAAAAAAATAAAAAAGTCATACGAGAAAACAGTAATTTGGGTAAATATGTACTTAGCTGGTTTAATCGTTAATAACTAAATAAATATATTCGTAGGGACATACCGTACCTTTCCGGACTTACCGTAATGATTAATGAATGTATAGTAAATTGTGATATATTTTAATGGTTAATGTCAGTGTAGAAGAAGACTAGTTATCTCTGTAATTGTTTATTTTGGCACTGGTGAGTACTTTTTCGTGCAGAATGATGCGTAGAATTCAAAAAATTAATAAGATACGTGTTCCATTTAAAAAAATTAACTTTGTTACGAAAAACTATTTGTTATGTTTGATGCAGATTATTACCACTCTGTACGCAATTTAAATATGGTAGGTAATCACAATAATAGAAACCTTGTTACTTAATCACAATCTAAGCGGGTATTGAGATATACAACTTTTCTTAGACTGCTGTTTTTCCATAAAAATGCCAATAAATCAAAAAGTATAAAGTTTAAGGTAGGTAATGTTATTTCTCATTGTCATAAAATTTTGCGAGGAATTCAAAATTGTGCTGAAATATAGGTTGTTCCATTTAAAAAACATAAGTTTGGGTTGGTACTACCTTATGGAATAGGCTGTATACACGCTAATAATTTTAACATGTGCCCCTCGGCATTCTGTATATATGAGTGAAATCAGTTTTAAAATATCTTCATTAACAGAGGCACAATCTACCGAGATCGTACTGTTGAGACAGCCTGTATATACCGGGTGCTTCAATTTCGAGGCTCACCATGGGGATCTCGCTTATTAGTGAAGATAGAGGCTATGTTTAGATTTGGCAAAGTTTCGTATTTTTGTGCTGATCAATTATCTGAAATGAAATTTTAGCTATCATTTTTCATTTTAAAGATATCCGCAAAAAAACTGAAATGTTAAGATATCGTTTTTAATTTTTTATTCAAAACCAAACGTAGCTAGACATTCGAAACAAAAACATTCAGTTACAGTTACTGAATGTTACAAGTAACTGAATACAGTTACTTTTTAACAAGGAATGCAGTGTTATTTTTTAATTTGAAATAACAGCAAAGATGGCGGCGTAACCATGACCAAGTTTTGTTTTTCTTATCGGCGCCATGTTGAATTTTGGCATTTTCCGATAGTCGTGTTTTTTCTCATTTCCGCAATGTATAACATGTTGGCATTATTTTTTAAAACAATGGTTTTTGAATAAAAAAATCTTTCTTCTTTTTCTCGTTGTTTCTCGTGCTTATCAGGTACCCAACTGGTGTTTGGTTACAGACCGCCGGCGCCGGACTAACCAGAGTGCTTTGGATTAAAAACATTCAGATTGTAAAAGAAGCAAGTTTATACAACAAAAAGCTAATTTTTTAATTAAATCTTCAAATTGGTCGCCATTTTCTTGAAGGCATAAAACCGGCCCAGCTTTTCGACATGTTGCTCTTCTAACTGTTCTTCCCGGAATAGCATTGACCGCATTAGTTATTCGATCCCACAGATCCTCGATATTTCTGCGAGTTTCGTGATAAATTTCATCGTTCACAGTTCTCTCTAGAAAATAGTCCAGAGGACTTAAATCAGGTAGGACATTCCACCACTTCACCATTACCAATGCAGCGATTTGGAAATTGTTGATTCAAATAATTTCGTACAAGTGCAAAGTTTGACTTCTGCGGGGTTTGTACGGTTTCAATTTTTGTTTGTCATGCTCCCCAAACACGTGTTTGCGGCAATTCCCAATTAGAGGCTACTTCGCGTGTAGAAATCCGAGGATCATATATATATATATATATATATATATATATATATATATATATATATATATATATATATATATATATACCGAGAAGCAGGACTCATGGCGTACCACTCACTCTTCCACTCCCGTATGGCCTATGGTATCGTGGTGTGGGGCATGTCCAGTCATGCCAAGAAGGTGTTTATTCAGCAGAAGAGGGCAGTTAGAGCCATTGAGGGTGCAGCCTCAACACACCCATGCAGGTCAATCTTCGGGAAGCTGCGAATACTCACTTTGCCATCAGTGGTGATACTACACTCCATCATGGCCCTACGTGAACAGGATCTCACTTTACGTGAGAGATACATGGCCATAATACGCGAACGAAAGGCCAAATAATCACTCCGGTTAGTCGCCTAAAAACAACGGAAAATAAGTCCATTGCAGCTAGGCTTTATAACAGACTACCACCAGATATCACAAACCAGCCAAGGTCAAAGATGATTATATCCTTAAAGAAATATCTAATAGAAGGGGCATACTACACCCTGGAGGAACTGTTACATGGATGAATTATACATTATTTATTTATTTGTGAAATTGTACTGATAATGACGTAATCTGTAAATTTTTTGAGATTCTAATATACACTATCTATCTATCTATATAGGAAAGCTGGTTCGAATCGACGGTGAGATATAAAGGAGAAAGGTATTTGTCGGGCAATTCCATCATACGTGTTGCTTCTTCGATCTTTGTATGACGGAATTGCTCAACAAATACCTTTATATATATATATATATATATATATATATATATATATATATATATATATATATATATATATATATAATGGATGTTAATTCTTTGCAGAAACCTGCAAAGAATCATCTTGTATTAACTATTTCAAAGTTATATATATATATATATATATATATATATATATATATATATATATATATATATATATATACAGTGTGTCTCACTTGGATTGTATGGGTACTTTTGTTGTTATTAAAGATAGAAAGTCGGTTAAATGGGAAAAGTAGTGCATATTTATGTGCAATGTATTTATTTGTACTAACTACACAACATAAAGAAGTAACACCATTTTAACAAACTAAATAATGTTTTCAAAAATCTCGCCATTTTCGTGGAGGCACTTTTCACAGCATTCCGTAATACGGTGACCTTACCGAGAGTTCTTCTGTCAATCGAATTGAAAACGGCGTCACGTAACTCCCTAACGTTTCCAAAATTATAAACACCATACACCTGATTTTTAGGTCACTCCATAGAAAAAAATCACAAGGGGTAAGATCCTGCAATCTTGGTGATCACAATATTCCTGAATACGTAGCAATTAGTCTCCGTTTATGTCTTATATCTAAATAGTTCCTCACTATTCGGGCATTATGTGCAGGTCTTGTTGGAACCACATACCTTAGCGTAAGGCGAACGGTATATCGTCCATTCTTTCTTCCACGTCCTCAGAGAGCAATATTGCCGATACCTCTCCTAAGTTAAATTTTTGTTATAAAAAATTGGTCCGATTAATTGGTTGGCCACTATACCGCATCATACATTAAAACCAAACCGCACCTGATTAGGGCGCAGTACAAAAAGGTGCTGATTTTCGCGGGCCCAGCCTTCTTTCATTTAAAAATACCGCAGTTAGAAAATATGTTTCATCGTACCATAATACTTTTTTTATAAAATTCTGGGTTTTCACCAATTTAGTTCAACAGATAGGTACAGATGGGTAGATATAACATGGTTTCACAAAATGTCTTTCCATGGCACCATGCGATTTTTAGCAATACTCGAAGCGTACAATGTTCAGTCAATTCTATTACCTTATTGTATTAAAAAAAACTTGGCATGTGGCATACCAAATTACTAAGAACGAAATAAATAAATCCAGACATGTATAAAATTGCGTCCATAAGAAAAACAAAAATTTTGAACTGACATAATCACATTGTAGACAAAAAAGAGCCTTTAAAATGTCAAAATGTTTTTTTGATTGGATCAGAAATAAAGAAGTTATGACCATAATTAAAAAATGACATTTTTTGGTTTTTTCAAAATAGCTTGGGAACCGTTTGGAATTCAACTGTTTTCTGAACCGATTATGAAAGAGCACATAAATATGCACTACTTTGTCCCTTTAACCGACTTTCTATCTCTAATAATAACAAAAGTACCCATACAATCCAACGTCCCGTGAGACTCACTGTATATATATATATACAGTGAACTCTCCAATAAGCGGACACCAACGGTGTCATCCTTTTTGTCCGCTTAAGAGAGGTGTCCGCTTAAGAGAGGTATCCGCTTAATAGAGAGCCCATATAATTTGTTTAGGTTTTCAATCAAATAATTTACCGACAATAATTTATCAATATAAATAATACAAAAAAGTGATTAAACAAGTTTCAGTATAACAAGAACCTATATTAAAAACTAAATATTAAATATCTTAAATATTAAGAAAAACTACTCACATAATACCTACATATTTAATACACAAATGCTGATATAATATACTAGTATAATATGTACTCCACATAATATTATTACAGCTGTATATAATACCTATCTCCTATTTTTTGTAAAAAATCTAATGTTTGCTTTTTTTGCATTCAAATAACAAGTTTTGTGTATGTAATTAGATTCTAAATTTGCAACGAGGTTAAAAGCGTTGATTGAGGTTGTTTTCATTTTTTGCATATAATTGTAAATTTTTCATTGCGGTTAAGGCGTCATTTTTAACATCATTTTGTATTTATTGTACTACACGAGAATTTAAACTTTTTCTTTGTGTGAATATGTGTTTCTTGTTTTTAGACGAATCCATGATATCACTACGTGAAAATTAACCCATATTAGAGACATAAGCATGTGTATATAAGTAAAAACTTACCACACATGCAATTTAATTTATAGATGCAAATGCACGTGTAAATCTATTATAATCTATAGGCACAAACACCAGGTACGCACATATTTTGACAGCTAATGTATGGGCTATGATACGCAAAGATCATACGCACTATAACCTTGAGTTGTGTGGTTCCCTGAATTCTATTCCATTGCATTGGTTTGTGCAATGTGCAACCTACTGTCTGCTCAAGGGAGAGAATTTGTTTTAAAATTGCCTAATACTGTTGTCCGTGTCCGTTTAATAGTGTCCGCCTAACAGAGGTGGCATTCTATATAAAATACGTATGGTTAGGACGGTGCTAAGAAAATTGTCCAGTTAACAGAGTTGTCCGCTTATTAGAGGTGTCCGTTATGGGAGAGTTCACTGTATATAGGTATATGTTTTCTTAATCACTGTCCCTGTCTTCTATTGAAACAGTTTAATTTAAGGGGAAAATCGACTGGAGTCTTTGTAATCAAACTACTCTTTAAACATGAGTCTATCTTTAAGAAGATGGCGAACTCCTACAACAACAAAGGCGTCCTGAAAGTGTATTAGATGCGACGCAAATTATCATAACAATCCAAAAGAGAATGTTTATAAAATTATATTGTCTGTATTTGTGTTGGTTGTCAGTTCGCTGTGTGGTATATATTTCGATGGTGAAATCGCATGTCCTAATTTTGACAAGCATCACATGCAATTGTCCTGACGAAGGTAATAGAATAAAAGTACCGAATAATACTTTTGCTAATATTCAATATTCAAGAATTATATTGGATTTTTATCTTCCGTCACACTTACCATGAAACTGTACCTACATAATATCAAGCTTAGTACATTTGATCAGTCCCCTTTTTATGTCTTTGGACTAAAAAATGACTGACAGCGTAGATTGACAAAAAAAAATAATTTCCACAAACCTATAAAATACTGGAATTTAGTACATTTGGTTATATATATATATATAATTGAGTATAGGTAGTGTATGATTTCTTTTTGGTCTGCATAGCACATTCCTGTTGTTAATGAACACAACATTATCAACCCTCACAAATGAAAGGGATATAAATTTATCCACGTTCTCAATTGGAAGGGTTCTGCACTTGTTCTTTGTGAAATAACTCCTTGCTTTACTTCCAAATATTGGTTTTATTAATACTAATCAGTTTAATTTTAGGTTTGCAAAAAATTCAATGACGTTGGGGGAAAACTACTTACTCGTGGCTTTATACACATTGAAAAGCGGCATTCTACAATTTATAAACGGATGAAGGCACTTCTACCAAGGAGGGAATCGGAACGTAGGATTCATCCATTAGCAAGGCACTGCGATATTCTTTCTGCTGTTGAAACTAGAATTAGTATGCTGAACATGACATTCTCAAAGTATATTGAAAACGGCTTGTGCTATTTTATTCCTGGCAAGGTAAAAATATTTTTACTCATTACTTTGATATTATTAAGGTGGCCATAATTATTTCGTTAAAGACGAAGGTATTTCTGAAGGTAGTCATAGAATCTCTCTCAATGCGGTGCGAGTCACAATCGGTGCTATCGGAAGTCACTATCTTCCTACTAGTTGTTACTTTTAATGCAATGATATAATTTTCTATATAGATATAGATTTGACAGAGTTTTCATTTCACATAGTCTCCACGTATCAAAATACATTAACTTTTGTCAGATATCCCCACATCTAAATACCACAGTTTCTGATTTGATTATACTAAGTACATACTCTCTTGTTGATATTAGCAGTAACATTTAAAACTGAATAGCATGTACTGCTTATTATTGAAACCAACACTTTTATGTTCGAACTAAACACCATTTAGTTTGGTGATATTTAAGGTACGGGTACAAATACCTTACGTATGACCGAACTAGATGGTGTTTAGTTTATCATTACATGATATACAGGAGGATGAGTAAATAAAATTCCAAAAAAGGTTGTCCAATGTTTATTTTGAAGGTTGTTCTTACAGCTACATGTTTCGGGGTATTCCCGTCATCATACCCCGAAACATGTAGCTGTAAGAACAACCTTCAAAATAAACATTGGACAACCTTTTTTGGAATTTTATTTACACATTACGATTGCCGAAATGGAGCACTTTATCCACAACACAAAATATGCGAGACGACCTCACCCGTTCTAAAGCACACCGGTCATGCGCACCCGTCGCCATTTAGGCACTCATCGGGAATCATCGTTTGCCCATTCGAAAGTAGCACGGTCGCATTTGTCTACCTTATATATTGTATTTTTAGCATCTATGGTTATTGGTTGGCATGCCGTGAAGTTAGAAGGTTATGTTCAGTATTTTTGGTGCTGGTAAAAACATAAAAGTTTTTATTTATATTATAATATTTATATTGCGTATGCATTATTTTAACTAACTGTCGGGGAAAAATTGGAAAAGATACGACAAAATGTATTAACTGCTGTGAATATGCGCATTGTTGATTGGGTAAGTTTACGATTATTATAGGTGTTGGAAATAAAAACCTCTTTGATCCTTTGATTGATAATTATTTTAATAGGTAGCGGTTTCAATCAGCTAAGTGATCATCATCAGCCTAAATCTAAAACGCAGAAGAAGCAATAATTAGATAAAGCTTCATGTGAAAATTAAAGTTAAGGACAATACTACATTTTAAAAAATAACTATTGTAAAATAGAGTTACAATAATATAACAAACACTTACGGTCAATTTGTGAAAAATAATAAAAAGTGAAAAGAATTAACGAATTAACATGCGTCTCGTTTGGAGAGTGAACGGGGATGACACGGATGACACTCTCCAAACGAGACGCATGTTAATTCGTCGCTGCTCTTCGCATTTTATTATTTTTCACAAATTGACCGTAAGTGTTTGTTATATTATTGTAACTCTATTTTACAATAGTTATTTTTTAAAATGTAGTATTGTCCTTAACTTTAATTTTCACATGAAGCTTTATCTAATTATTGCTTCTTCTGCGTTTTAGATTTAGGCTGATGATGATCACTTAGCTGATTGAAACCGGTACCTATTAAAATAATTACAAATCAAAGGATCAAAGAGGTTTTTATTTCCAACACCTATATTACTCACCTTTGAAAATTATGGACTCATTCAACAATATTTACGATTATTGTTTGATTATTATTATTGTACGATTATTATTGTATACTCATCATTATTATTTGTAGATGATACCATAATAGTATGCCAGTCAAGCTGGCAGCTTACAATTTTAAAGGCATTGTTTCCGGCAGCCCTTCAAAATAAGTTTGTAGCCTAAATTATATTCAAGTTGATGTGTCAAAGTAGGAAGAGAATCTTAGCAAGACATTGCGAAGCTATTGGTATAACCACGCCGGCCGTAAGCGGGTGTGCACCGCACACAGGCAGCCTAATTAAAAAATAGAAAATAGAAGCCAAGGTGAAAGGACAAAAGGTATGATGGAAAATCTTAAGCAACCCGAACCAATGTGTATGGAGGGACCCCTCGACCCTAATTGGAAGCAGTTTGCGAGGAATTTTGAAATATATTCATTAACCTTACGGAAGTTCTGTTCCGAGCGAATCTGGGGGAGGCCAGTAGAAGAGGTAGATCAAGGACTACGTGGTGGACGGGAGTACGTAGAGATTTGGTGGCTTATGGACTGGAGGATTGGAGGAATTTGGCAATAGATAGAAAGATTTGGAAACGAAGGATACAAGCCATAGGCCACACGGCCTGAAGTGCAGATATATATATATATTCAATGGCCACAGGATTAAAAGAACAAGACGAAGCAGTTGAAGCGTGCACATTTTTGCATTGTGTTGGGCAAGACGCGTCAGAGTTATATGAATCATTTTAATTTGAAGGTGAGGAGGACAAAGAAGTATGATGACCACTACCTACCAAAACCTAACAGATTATAATTGTTTACATTTTTTAATTAATAAAGTTTGCAAGGAGCTTGTGTGTGTGATACTATGTTTATCGTTATTACTTATTAGGCAACAAGAACAGTAATCATTTTGATTTGGATATTACTACATTACATCGTCGTGGCCTTACTATAGAAAGTATATACCTAATTTAAAGGTGAATTTTGATTTTTGTCATATGGAATTGAAACATGGGGTCACAGTCCACACACCAAGTCCATCCTGGTGATACAGAAAAGAGCAGCACGCTGCCTCACGGCTGAAGCTCCAGGAAACCACGCCAAGCCACTGTTCAAACAACATAGAATTCTAACGGTCCACGCAGTCTACGTATTGCAAAACACATCCACAGATGCCAAAGCAAGCAGATCAACACACCTACGAAACAAGAAATAGGAACAACCTGCGGCCAGAATTCTCCCGACTAACAACAACAGCCCACCAAAACACAATTATACGGATTTACAACGGCCTCCCATCAGAATGAAAATTCAAGCCAAGCAGAGGTTTTCGGAACACCCTCAAGGAACATCTAATAGACACAGCTCCCTACAGTATAGATGAATTTGCCACACAGCAGATATAAATAAATGTTTTATACCAATGTTTTCTAGTACTCTACATTGACTTACTTTGTACAGAGCATTAAATACTTTTCTATTTCTATTTCTGTTATATTTCTTGTATGTCACAAGGAACTTTACGAACATTTTTTTGCGCTGAATATGAACTCTGTATCGAAAGTTCCCAATCATGTCACCCATCAAAAAATTCAGCCCAGGCATCCACTTGCGTTTTTCACAGTAGCGGAACTTTATTCCCAAAATTGAAACTCACGGCTTTTTATGATACACTGCCTATTACTCGGTAGCGGATTTGTCCGCGATAATTTGACATACGACTTGTTGTGCAACTGCACAGAAAAATTTACGTTGACTGAAATTTTGTAAATCAAAAAGTAATGATTAAAAATCGACATTTTTCAGTTAAACGTGAAATGTTAATACTACACAGACACGTTGAAGTGGATAAGCCATTCTGTATCACTTGACGGTTGTAAGAATTAAAAAAAATAATATTTCATTATTTTTTAATGTTCATGAAACTTTGTATTTAGAGATTTGTGGTGATTCTTGAAGGTCAAGAATCAGGGGACATTGAAAAATTAGTCAAAAATGGAAAATTGATTTTCTCTCCAACCATTTATTATCCGATAATTCTTCAGAAGCAGTACGGATGAAAAATTTTTATTCGACTTTCAGTTTTGAGTATATACAGGGTGTAAGAATTATGTTATATTTTTTTTCCTGTACTTTAAAGAATTATAGGGGGTTTTCCAGTTATAACAACTGGCAACTGGAATAAAGCAGCCATCTGATATTAGCTGAACATTTTTTTTTGGATTCACTTTATTATCTCTGTTTTTAAGGTAGGTACATATAACAAGAACAAAATGGCACGTGATTTCAATGTTGATTTTCTCTGGAAGCGCCTAACTGATTTTCATGATGTTTTTAATTCATATGTGGAAGTTACTTGCTTGCGTTTCAGTTTTAAACATATAAAGGGAGAAAGAATTAGGTACATTTTTGACAACAAAAAATTAGAAATTGAAATTTTCTTAAAATATCTTCGTAAATATCATTTGAATAGAGATTAAAAGCGTACTGTAGTAATTGTTTTTAAACATGAAATGTGAAGGTGTAGTCAAGTTTATAAGCTATTTTGTATCATTTTCGAAAAAATGTGTATGAAACTTCGTATTTAGAATTTTTACGTAATTCTATTGCAAAAGGTGTTTTTTTATATAAAAAAATCCTTAGTATGATTTGTAGTTATTTTGTTATCTCTACAGTTGATCTAACACAGTATTAGCAACATGCAACTTTATTATGATTTTTATACCATGTGTATGTGTATGTAGGTAATAGAGGCTGGGAAGTCCCATAGCACCTAGGCCCCACTGGACCCTTTGTGCAAACCTCTTGTGTTCACTCTGGACTCGTAAACCAGCCCAGGCTCTGGGCAAAAGCTACGAGGCACGATAGAGGAGCATTGCGTATTCTGTCTATGGTAGGCCACAACAACGCACGTATTGATCAGGCTCAGAACAGACAAAAGGCCATCTGGAGTGTGATCAACGACCAATCAAACCGTAACAGAAAAAACACACCAAGAGAGCTGCCCACATGCAATGATCTCCAAGCAACCTTTTCCCACACATCCCAACACTCAAATCCGGGCCAGAGTTTTGACGATTTCCTCTCCAAACTACCTACCTCGAACAAGTCAATGTTCCTTGCACCCGCTTGCCCTCAAGAAATACTTACGCATATAAACAAGATCAGAAGCAAAAAAAACACAGACGTCTACGACTTAAACACCATCTGCATAAAGCTTGCGGCCGATTACATCTGTAATCCACTAGCCCACATCATAAATTCTTGCTTTGATCAAGCGGTATTTCTAGCACAGTTGAAAGTAGGTAAAGTTATCCCAATATTTAAGAAAGGGAATCCAAAGGATCCAACCAACTACCGTCCAATAACAATACTGCCTGCCCTCTCTAAAGTTTTTGAATCCCTGATGGCTGTTAGACTTGCCCATTACCTTAGAGTAAACGAAACCTTGACAGATTGTCAATATGGATTCCAAGCAGGTAAAAGCACCATCTCAGCACTCCTAGACCTGCTGCACTACATAGCTGATGGACTGGAGGACGGTGATCATTGTGTTATCAATCAATCATTTATTGGTTTTTAGAAGATAACATCTCATAAACAAGTCAAGTAACAACAAAATCCATTGATATTAGTATAACGAAATGATAATACACATATGACCGAGCACCGGCAACCTCCACCAGTCACTCATTGAAGAATTCCTCTAGTGTGTAAAAGCACTTTTCCATTAGGAAGGATTTTAGGCGGCCTCGGAACTGCACTATGGTGGGGGCATGGTTGATTTCTGGGTCAATCTTGTTGAAGAATTTAATACCCATGGTCATGGGTCCTCTATGTGTAACTGCCAGTCTATTGAGTGGCATATTAAGTCGGTCGTTCCCTCTTGTTTGGTGTGCGTGTATGTCACTGCGAGCTGAAATGGTGTTCTTCATCCTAAAAATATTTGATGCAGCTTCCAAAATATACAGACATGCAACGGTTAAGAATTTGAGCTCCCGGAATAGGGGTCGGCATGAGTCTATTCTCCTCTTACTCATGATTATCCGTATAACCTTCTTTTGTATGGTGAATATTTTCTTTTGCACCGGAGACGATCCCCACAACAGAATCCCATACAGGATTCTTGACTGCACCTCGGCATAGTAGAATTTTCGTATTGTCTCTCTGTCTAGTACCTTTGACAGGCATCTGACTTGGTAAGCTTTGGTGTTCAGATTCCTACTTAATTCTTCTGCTTGTATCTGCCAATCAAGAGTGTCCTGAAAAGTGATACCCAGACACCTGATTGAGCTTCTGCACTGAATCTCGCTTTCTCCAAGGGACAATGTTAGAGGAAAGTTGGTACTTTTTGGCCTTGAGTGAAATACCAGGAATTCTGTTTTTGTTGCGTTCATGAAGAGACCGTTGCCAGCAAACCACTCAGCCAGTTTTACCAGCAAGACATTTGTTCTCTCCATGATTTCATCCTCTGAGTCGCCAGTTATGAGGACGGATGTGTCGTCAGCATACAGTGTCACCTTGTAGCCCCGGAGATGGTCGCCTAGATCCGCCACATACAGTGAGAACAGAATGGGAGACAAGATTCCACCTTGAGGTACTCCCACTCCTACATCCTTCGCTGTTGAGCAGTGCCTCCTCGCTTCACCATTTCTCTCCTGGGTCGTTATCTGTACGAACTGCTTTCGATTTGATAGATAGGATGCAAACCAGCTCTCCCCCACCCCCCCGCACACCACAGGCCCTCAGCTTTTCTATAAGCCGATTATGCGGGACGCAGTCAAACGCACGACTCAGATTGCAGAATAGCCCCACTGGCGTTCTCTTTTGGTCCAGCTCATCCAGAATGCCCTGGTACAGATCCAAGGTAGCCGTGGCTGTCGATTTCCTCGCCCTGAATCCATGTTGCTCCTCTGGAATGATGTTGTACTTATTGAGAAATGGCATCAGCCTACTGAGCATGGAGTACTCGTACACTTTCGCTATCAGTGAGTTCACTGAGATGGGTCTATAGTTGCTAGGCGATGTTCTCTCATTTTTCTTGTGAATAGGGAGCACTTTGGCCAGTTTGAGGTGGTCTGGAATTATTCCAGTTAGGAACGAGTGGTTCACCAGCTCCGTGATGGGCTGAGCCAGTTCCTCTGTACACTGCCTGATGACGCTCATGTTTAAATCATCTGGCCCCGCTGATGATTTGTTCTTTAATTTTTTTAAGATGTGCTTCATTTCGTCTTCCAGTAGGGGCAGGAGGAACAGAGAGCAAGGGTTACTCTTTATTGTCGGGTCCTGGACTTGGAGACGGGGAATCATTTGTACTATTTTCCTGGGAGCTTCGATGAAACACTCGTTGAAGAACTCCGCAACTTCCCTCGGAGAGGTTATCAGGTTACCTTCATTGACCAGTTGTATTGTGGAGTATTTGGACGATTGACAGCCTTTTAGAGTGTTTATGATACCCCATGAAGTCTTACTGATGTTTTCTGACCTATATAAAATGTCACTATAGTGGTTTCTCTTGAACTGCTCCACAAACGCTCTGTGTTGTAGTTTCTTTGCATTATAGGCAGTTTGCAGATTAGGATAGTGTTTTTGTAAGATGTACATATCGTTTAACTGATTGCTTGATGCCTTCAGCTCTGGAGAAACCCACCTTTTTTTGTTTGCGTTCTGCTTCCGATTTGTGTTTGGGAAGCACACATTGTAGTGATATATCAGTGTGTCTATGAAAAACGTAAATTTGTCATTTGGGTGGTCTGTGGTATGCATTTCCGCCCACGTTTCCTGACTTAGTGTACGTTTGAAGTTTTCCCTGTTCGTATTACTGTAGTGTCTTCCGAAAGTATACAGTGGCCCGTTTGGATGTTCGTGCATAGCCTCTTTATTGATGACAATGGCTCGATGGTCGGAGAGGGACATGTCGATCATACTTGCCTCGGGTTCCGAATCTGAGTTGGTGAACACGTTATCTATCTTTGTGCTCGATGTTGTTGTAATCCTAGTATCTTCATGTATGCAGCTGCGGAGTCCGAACTGAGCCATCAAATTAGTGATTTCCTTACTAGCAGGTTCCTCCACTTTGAAGTTGGTGTTAAAGTCTCCTGTTATCCATATAGTCACCCCAATGTCAAATATGTGATTTAGGACATCATACAGTTTTTCTATAATACCTCTAATGATCCCGATGGTGCACGGTATATAGATACAATTTTGATATTTTTTTCATTAATTTTCCAGCATATTCCACATACCTCAAAGTCTCTCTCAACATTGTACACTGAAAGGTCAATGGGCTCCGCTATCAGGCCATTCAAGATCCATAGTGCCGTCCCTCCACCTCTCTGCACAGTCCGGCAGGAGCTGGCTATGAGCTTGTATCCATTGAGCGATATACCACCTGTCTCTGATTCCTTTTGCCATGTTTCTACTAAGGAAATTATTTGACATTCGAATTTTTGCACTTCGACCACCAACAGTGCCCATTTGTTGTTTATACTCTGGATGTTCAGGTAGAATATAAAGTTTCTCTTTTTGTTGGGGGTGATGTTGTCTCCCACCGATAGTTGGTTGGCCCGATTCATCGGTCCTTCTATGTTCCCTCCTTCACCTCTTTGTTCCTGTGAAAAAAACGGGTGATGTAACTGCCATATGGCCAGACACTGCTGCACATTGCTCTTTCCAGATTGATGAGATCTATTGTAACTTTGAACGACGCATAGTGCTGTGGAAACTTGGAGACAAGTTTTTCACATTCTACCTCTGTAAAGGTTGGTTTCAGGAATCATATGACATCTTCGCTCTCTGTTTTGGAGTGCAATCTTGAGACGTACAGGAAGGCTTTTTTTGGCGCTGACTTCAGTGCATCATTGCCTTTTGCGATTTGTTTATCGCCAATTACCATGGTTCTTGTTTTATCGCGTTTCTTCCTCTGCACAGTCACCCATTCGTTGTGTGAGATAGATTTCTTCGTGTTGGTTGTCAATGTCTCCCCATGCGCCGTTGAACTAGGTTTATCATTCGAGCTCCGTGACAGCGGTTTCTTTTGATTTGTTTGGCTGTTTTCCCCGATTTTGGGTTTAATTATCTGCAGAGCTGAGTGTGCCTCTACTGGTTGGTCGTTAGGACTAGTTGTTGGTGACGGTTGCACTCGTTTATCATTAGTGGGGGCTACCTTTGTTGGATTGTTACTAACAATACTAACAACCGAGGGCTAACAAATTGTTAGCCCTCGGTTGCGACATCTGCCATGTGTTGGCGGCTAAATTCTTGTTGGTTAGGTCAAGGAATTCAATTTTCTCTCTTAATAGGATGTTGTTTTCTTGTAAGATATTATTTTTCTCCTCCATTTCGTTTATTAGCCGTTTTAGCAGCTTGTTCTCCCTCAACAATGGATCTTCAGGATTTTTGTGGATTATAACCTCACTTTGGGTGCTTGTATGGGCCACATGGACGCATACCGCTGATTTTGCCTCCGCGGACTGCCTCAAACATGCTGGATGGTAATTTCGTAGGCATTTGTTGCAACTCACCGCCTCTTTGACTACTTTTCTGCAGTGGTCACACTTTAAACTCAAAATGTTTTCTCCAGAGTGCTTTGGGAGATTCTCCTCTCCTGCCGTCTTGAAGACTCTCGTTATTGCATTGCTTGATTTATCGAAGGCCTTCGATAGAGTGAGCCATAAAATACTACTGCAGAAGCTCGAGTATTACGGTCTAAGAGGACACGTGTTGAAATTCATGCAGTCATATTTAGGCGACAGACACCATTATGTGGACAGCATGAGTACTAAGGGTGATATGATCACGTCTAATGTGGGTGTTGCTCAGGGATCCTTAATTGCCCCACTGCCGTCATCCTCATGAATGATCTTCCATCATCCATTCAGACCGGTAAAGTAATCCTCTACGCCGAAGATACAACAGTGGCAGTGAGATACAACGACAAAGATGAGGCAATCAGTTTGATAGGAGGCACCATTCAAAAAATCAGGGAATGGATAGAATGTAACGACCTATCCCTAAATGAGGACAAAACAAGTACAGTGCACTTTTTCACATCTCGCAGAGAAACGCTGGAAAAACAGAGCGGAAAACTATTGGGGATTAGACTGGACTCCAGGTTAACATGGCTACCGCACATAGAACACATATCGACAAAATTAAGCAGAGCGCTATATGCCATAAGAAAGATGACAAGCACCATCAATAAACAGGCTGGCAGAATAACATACTTTGCCCTCTTTCACAGCATAATGTCATACGGTCTGGAGCTGTGGGGAACTTCAGCGCACACCAACAAAATATTTCTAATCCAAAAGCGAGCGGTACGAGCATTGGCAGGCGTCCCATCTACCACACATGCCAAACCATTGTTTGTCAAACACAACATTATGAACAATATATGGCATATACATCTACCAGAGCGTCATGCGAGTCAGGTCGGGAACTCACAGTAGTCATGAAAACGTTCACCCATATAACACCAGAGGGAAGGAGCTGCTTGCGTGGCCTTATAACCGACTCAAAACAACCGACGCGATACACGGAAGAATCAGTGTGTATAACAAACTTCCCTCCGCTATCAAAGGAAAAGAGGGAACAGCCTTTCAGAGGGATCTCAAAAGCTATCTGATTGACCGGTCCTTTTACAGCCTAGAAGAATATATGAACTCCTGAATTATAATACAATACATACATTTACCACATTATGTTCCACGACGTGCACTGTATTTTTTGGGTCCGAATAAATTATTATTATTATTATTAATAACTGGCGACGAGGATGGGATAGGGAAACCAAGTAATTAAGGAAACATAAATCGACAAGAAAAGAACGCCGATTCACGATGTCAGCAGAAGACAAAATGGCCGAATTGGTGTTGGTATTGACCACGTTCGTCCAAAACCTGACCACCGCTCAACCCGCTCTGCAACGATCGCCTCCAACAGCCACCGAAGTTCTCCTGTCACATAATTTGAATTTTGAACCGTATAATGAAGAGAAGGAAACATTTACAGCTTCTAAACAACGCCTCAAAAACTAACGTTTTTTTTAACACCAAAGAAATTTTGATTCAAGAATATATATTTGTATACATGGAGAGATTTATTTCGTTTAAAGTAATATTTTTGTGTTGGCTTAAAAATAGGTTTACTTCAGCCAAAAGAAATCATATTTTGATTCAAATAAATATATTTTTAGTGTGTATACCTCATCCAACTGTATTGTTAGATGGCGCAGTAAACTCTCTGCTCGTACTTCGGCCATATCGTCAGTATAAAGACCGTGTGATCGACAGTATAGACTATTGGCCGGGTGCGTGATGCAAGCGCCTCTCCCTGTGTAGGCGAGTAATATGTCCACGAGGCGTAAATGGAGCAGTTCGCAACTATATGTTACAGTTATCTGTAGTGTTTTAGTGGTCCAATCATATTTGTGTATTATATTGTTTTTGGATAACTGTTAATAGTGAACTTTAAGCGTTTATATTCGTTAGATTGAATAAAATTACGTTTTTTTATTTACGGCTGCAATCCATCTGTTCCTCTGTTCGATTTTTTTTTTCTTGGAAATCTATAAAATTTGCATTTGTTGTTTTTTCTTATATTATTTGTACAGTTTTCAACACAACACTTATAGTGTCCCCCCATTACGATGTTATCGACGAACGATCTTATGAGTTATGACAGCTAAGCAACAACATAATGCGCCTTGAACTACAGCGCAGACTGTATTTCTCTACATGGACATAAAACAACTTTCAACAAACACGCCGGAAGTGAACACTGCTAAAGTAAAGGTACTTATAAATTGTTTAGGCAGTAAGCACTACCAAGTCCTCACGAGTTTAACTACACCAGTTCTTCCAACTGATAAATCATATAACGAGCTAATTAAATTACTCGAAGAGCATTTGTCACCCACTCAGAATGAGATAATCGAGCAACATAAGTTTCTGTCACGACTCCAATTGCCGCACGAATCAATTGCTCAATATGTAGCTACCCTAAAGCATTTAACTAACACGTGTGCGTTTGTCCCGAAAAGGGTTGCGGAACCTCAATTGCAGCGGTGCTGTTGCGTGCTCAGTTCATAAGGGGGATATCTGACCCTAATACACGTGAAAAGCTCTTGCAGGAAACTGATTTAACCTTCGAAATGGCAGTAAATTTGGCACTTTCTTTTGAGGCATCCAAAATAGGTAACCGAGTAATAACGGGAGAATCACATGTAGAGAAAAACAAACAAAATAGATTTCAACATACAAAATAGAAATGCCACAACATTTAACAATAGAAATCGATTTCAAAAACCTAACGGAAGTGATTATAAGCCCCCTGTTTGTCAAACACAAGTAGATTTTAAGAAATTCGGACTCGAAGACAAGTGTCTGCGGCCTCACTAATCATCTTACACGAGAACGCCGACGTAAACGAGAATCGCTTAAATGTAATTCATGTCAGAAAATTGGTCACGTCGCAAAGGTGTGCATTCGTACGAAGACAAAATTACTCAAGCAATCGTCACATACTATTCGCTCAGTAGAATCAGAAAATCACAATATTTTCAATAATTCAACAACAATAATTCTTAGAAGACTCGGGATATAACATAAATTGGATATCTACATTAACAAGAATAGCTTGTCAACCAAAACTGATAAAATTATTGTCCCAATCGATGTAGAAGGGGTAAGCCTAAACTTTGAAGTTGATACAGGTAGTCCAGTCACACTAATTAACGAAACTGAATACAAGAAACTCAAAATAAATAGACCTCTACGAAAAGCACATGTTATCTTCCGAGCATACACCGAGCAAACTTTTAAACCATTAGGAATGATTGAAGTTCCAGTCTCACATGACAACAAAACATCCATAGAAGAATTATACATTGTTCCAGCTCCCTATGCCGCCATGGCCGGAAGAAAATGGTTAAGAAACCTAGGCATTGTCAACATCAATCAGAATGAACACCGAATAAATAAAATTGAGACTACACCTCTGGAGAAGAAAATACTCAATATATTCGAGGACGTCTTTCAGGAAAAAGTAGGTTGTGTTCCAAATACAACATGTAGTCTACGAGTAAAACCAGAACACAAGGCGTACCAACATTTGATGGTTGAGGATGAAGGCCAAAAGCTGCAAACAATCTCCACGCACAGAGGCACCTATAAAATGAAGCGACTCGCATTCGAAATAAAAACAGCTCCGAATGAATTCCAGAAGTTTATCGACACGACCCTCCAAGGACTGAAAGGAGTGGTCGCATACTTTGATGACATTGTTGTTCATGCCGACTCAATTCAACAGTGTTATGTACAACTAGAACAATCCCTCCACCGACTCCGAAAGTTGAATCTACACATCAACAAAAGAAAATGCACATTATTCGCACCAAGCATCAAATACCTGGGCCATATCGTCAGTTCAGCCGGCATCCAAAAGACTCCTGACAAGGTGGAGGCAATAATCAGAGCACCTCGGCCAACCAATGTTGCAGAACTATGGGCATTCATTGGCTATGTATCTTATTACCCTAAATTCATACCCAATGTAGCATGTGTCAGTACATGTGCAGTCATCCTCTTTATCTCTTATTGAAGGGGAACACCACATTCAAGTGGACCACACCGTGTGAGATGGCAATCCAGACAATGAAGAAGGAAATCGCAAGTGACCAGCTCCTCGTGAAGTACGATCCAGCACTGTCACTCACGCTTGCCATGGATGCCAGTCCCGTTGGACTATCTGCTGTTCTATCTCACATAGTCAACGGTGAAGAACGCCCTATCGCATTCGCGTCCAGATCACTGACAACTGCAGAAAGAAACTATTCACAGCTCGACAAGGAAGCCATGGCAATATACTGGGCGTTCCAGAAGTTTTACTTATACATATATGGAAGAAGGTTCGTTCTTATCACTGACAACAAGCCGTTAAGCCACATATTCGGAGAAAACAGCCGTCTCCCAACTGTAACTGCCTCCAGGCTGGTCAGATGCGCCATGTTTCTAAACGGATTCGATTATCAAATAGTACATCGCAAGTCGGAGCAACAAATGCAGATTATTTATCCAGAGCACCACTTCCATTATTAGACCAGGATGTCACAGATGTAGATAAATGATAAATGATGTAGATTATAATGTTTTCAATGTCGTTATAGAAACGATTTTACCAGTCACCTTCGAGAACATCCGTCAGGCTACAGACGCAGATAAAGACCTAAGCCAACTAAAATCGGATCTGCTGAACAGAAGTAATCAATCAACTGAATTTAGTCTACACGACAGTGTGATTTTTCGCGGTCCTAGGGTGTGGTACCAACAAGCCTCCAAGAACAGGTATTAACAGAGCTACACAGCACCCATCAAGGGATCATACGAATGAAAGCACTGGCTCGACGTTACTGTTACTGGAAAAACATTGATCGAGACATTGAAGCAATTGCCAAATCCTGCCAAGCTTGTGCCAACGTTAAGGGTAATCCCGATAAAATTCCCTTACACAAGTGGGACACCCCAGCTGAAAACTGGCAAAGAGTGCACATGGATTACGCTAGTCCATTCCAGGGACATTATTTCTTTATTATGGTCGATGCAAAATCAAAATGGCCCGAGATACTATCTACAAAACCAGCTCCAACAACTGCTTTGACAATAATATTAATGAAGGAAATATTCAGCAGAACAGGACTGCCACAAATATTGGTATCGGACAACGCTACCATATTCAAATCGACAGAATTTGTCCAATTCAGCGGAACTCTTCATGAATAGAAATCTGCGAACCAGGCTGGATCTGCTGCGACACCAACCGAGAATTAAGAATAACGCTGATCAACCCCCAACGAGAAACCAACTACGCTTGGGAGAGAGGGTACTGTCCAGAAATTACTCCAACTCAGTATTATGGAAGACGGTCATCATCGTTGAGAGACTGGGTCTCCTCCACTACCTCGTTGAGCTAGACGATGGTTACGTCATTAAGCGCCACATAGATCAGCTCCGGAGAAAGAAAGTTGATAAGAACCACGTATCCTTTAAACATAATGTAAACTTTCAGATACCAATAAAGTCAACTACACCTCCACCAGCAGCAACCATTACCCCGGCGCCTCCACCAAATATGCCAATGCCCACACCAGGGCCTGCTGAAACCGCTGACAGTGCCGTCAGTGTTGAGCTACAAGCACATTCACCAATTACAACGCCAAACCCGATCACTACTCTGATGAATACACCAGCACCGCCTCCTAGACGTTCAACAAGACAACGACAGCCTGTTATGCTCTATCCCTACTATATACTAAAAGTCTAACACAGTCCGCGCAAGAAGTTTACGAAAATCGGCGAATCGGGGGAAGGGTCTGCTCCTCAGAGAAGCCTGCGGCGCCGATTTTCCGCCTAAAATTGGATTGTACAGCGCTTAGGCTTTCGATTTCGTCCAATTTCCGGCCAGTTCTCGTTATTTTTTAACTCGATTAGGCTAAATTTATGGAGTATCGTTTGGGACTGTCCTCGCCAGCGTGTCGTCATGCCAATCGATCGCGGTTGCTAGGCAACGGCCGCGCGCTTCGCGACGCGGTCACCAGACCGCTATTGAGGTTACGCTACGAAGCAATAGATGGCGCGCCCGTAACCGCTTCGAACGTACGAGCATTAACGCTTCGGCGATCTACCTAGGTCGACTAGCAGGCCTATTAGGCCTGCACATTCTCCTAGTCTTCTAATACTATTTATTGTTTGTATTTTAACATTTCGCTTGGGAGAGTTGTTATGTATTTCTGCATTCGTATAGTTGTTAATACGCATGTTCCGTGGAGAGCACGAGGCTCTCCTCCGAGAACGTACGCGGTCGACAGTCGTCTCAGGCACGCCAATATATCCGCACGTATGTTATGCGCTATACAGTTATACCAGTGAATAGTATTCGTAATGTTAAAAGTATTAAAAGTGCTCAACTCTTTTATTGGTTCCCTATTCCCGAACACAATACATGTTGAATATATGCTTACGTACTTTACAATGACCAGTGAGTAGTCCGTTAATGAGCTGGAGCTTACCTCTGGGAAGTTCAGAAAATTTCCTGGCTGTCGTTGTGGATGGATACCTAAGTGTCTCCTTGGCCAACGAGCAGCCCGGTGTGGTATCCCACCTGTGAGTGAAACTGCTGTGGATAATATCCTTCACCATGTTTCTTAGGGCAGTGGTTGAGGGAAGAATGACGGGTTCAGGTGCAACGGCTGTTTGACCGGCAGCTCTTCGTGCTAATCTATCAGCGCACCGATTGCCTCCATTGGTTTTTGAGTGACCTTTAATCTAGTTGATGGTGATGGTATTTTTCTGCCTTGACCAGCGAGTTGTGACAATCTAGTATGAGCTCCGATGCAAAACGACACCGTTCAAGAGCCAGAATAGATTGTCTACTGTCTGTGAATATCACTGTTTTTGCCTGACTTGTTAGATTGACTAAAGATGTCTGAGGCTGTTTTAATGGCGAAAAGTTCCGCCTGTGTGACAGAAGGGAATTTACCAAGCGGGATCGACCGTCGAACCTGGAAGTCGTGCGAGAAGATGCCTGCACCTGTACCGTTCGGTCTCTTGGAGCCATCCGTGTAGATCTTCAGCCTCCAGGGCTGTGGTGTGGGTCAGATATGGTTTCCTGAAAACATAGTGGGGAGGGATGTAATCTGTAGGACACTCCAGAAAGGGCTTACCCTTGGTGACCTTCCTCCATAGTTCGATCCTCTTGCCACCAACATGTCTGTGCATGGGTCTGATAACTGCCGTGTAAATCCAAAGCGTGAGCTGAGGTGACAGCCCCATGTACGTCCCATGGCTCTCCTACACTGACCGAAAACTATGCCTGCTTTTTTAACTCTGTTGGTTAAATGGTTATTCCATAGCAACTTCCTGTCAAAGATAATACCTAGGTACTGCACATCGTCAGACAGCTGCAGTGCTGTGTTGCAGAGCTTTGGTGGCCTGAAGTTTCCGGGAGTCCGGTTTCTCGTGAAGAGCACCATAACCGTCGGAGAAGGGTGTCCAGCGTGAGATTCCACGGCAGGGGAGAAAGAACCCCGCCCTGCGGGCAACCACCCGCAACCTTCCCCCGGAGAGAGGCCTCGCCCACTCTTAAATTCACCACACGCTGACTAAGCATACAGTTGATCCAACCTCTTACCACATCCGGTACCCCACGCTCGTGAAGGGCTCCGTTGATGCTTCCAAAGGTTCTACGGTCGAAAGCTCCTTCGATGTCAATGAATACTCCCAGGGTTGACTGCTTAGCGTCAAGAGATCTTTCAATGTAGCTGACAACGCTGTGGAGCGCTGTGTCCGTGGATCTGCCCTGGGTGTACGCATGCTGTCGGGAGTGAAGTGGCTCTGTGGTGAGCGCGGTGTCCCTGATGTATCAATCACACAGTCTCTAGGGTCTTCACGAAGAAGGATGAAGGACTGATTGGACGATAAGACTTTGGAATGGAGTAGTCCTGTCTACCTGGCTTGGGGATGAAGGAGATTGTAACCTCCCGCCAACGGACAGGTATGTAATGGAGTGCTAGGCACGCCTGGAGGAGACCTTCAAGGTACGGTGCGATCATCTCCAAACCCCACTAAAGCAGGGCGGGAATGATTCCGTCAGGTCTCGGTGATTTGAATGGCGAGAAACTTTTGTATGCCCACCTGATTCTGTCCAGATTACTGATCTGAGAAGCAATCAGCCAGTCCTCCTCAGTCGGGGTACTTCCATCCTCCTCTAGAATAGACGTGGGGGAGCTGCTACTGAACCTGGAAAGTGAATATCCATTAGTAGTTGTAAGCTTTCGGAGGGATTGTTGGTATAGAGCCCATCAGCCCTCCGTAGTATTCCGATCTCCCGCTTGGGACCGGCAGAGATGAGTTTTTTCAACCAAGAGACCTCAGTGACGCTCTCGATATCCTCACAGAAGTTCCGGCATGACTTCCTCTGCCGTTGACGGATTGAGTGTACGTCGAGAGGTTGTCCTTGTAGGAGGTCCAGTCGTCGTCAGTCTTAGAGCGTTTGGCTTTGTTGTACGCTCTTCTGGTCTGGGCCCTAAGGAGCTCAAGCTCTGGGCACCACCTTGGAGTGGCGCGTCCGGGCCCGGCCACCTTCCTTAACGGACAGGCCTTCTTGTATGACGGTATAAGGGCGTTACTAATGGAGGCTGAATATTGCTCCAGTTGCTTGATGTCCTGGGGACAAGAAATTGTTATATTATGCAACTCACCAGAAAGATGTCCACGGTAGGTGATGACATCGGTCCTTCTGGCATCCCTCGCTAATCTATGACTAACCTTGCATGAGCCAAGGTCAAAGGTAATCCATCTGTGGTCGGACATGGAGACTTCCTCCGACACCACTCAGTTATGGACCAATTGTGAGATGCCCGGGGTTGTTAGTGTGATGTCAATCACAGTCTGACTCCGTGCATTCACGAATGTAGGAGTCGTACCCAGATTCGCTATCTCTAAGTTACTGCTGGAAATGAAATCGAGCAACCTAATGCCTCTGTAGTTGTCTGCGATGCTCTCCCAGGATGTGGAGTGTGCGTTAGCATCGTAGGCGATCACGAGCTTCCAGCCCTTGAGGGCGCAGGTCTCCACCAGACTGGTCATACCTCGTCATAGGGGGCGGTCCTCGATCGGGAGGTACATAGAGGCCAGCACTAGATCCTGGGGTCTGCCATCCTCTGACCAACGCAGCCTTATGGTGGTTATGTCTCCATCTGTGTGCTGCGGGAGCAGATGGGCGTTGAACTGCCTCGGAACATAGATGGCTGTTCTGGGTCTGATGTGTCTGTCGCAACTAAAAATAGAGCCGGTAAGTCCACTTAAACCCAGAACCCTGGACCTTGTGGCCCAAGGCTCCTGAATCAGAGCTATGGTGTTCTTCATCATGTCGAGGTGCCTGCATAAAGTAGCTGACGCTGCACGACTATGATGGAGGTTACATTGTACTGCCCTCAAGGTGCCGTCCTTCCTTGGGGTACCTCCATCAAAGTTTTGCCTCATTTTGACGGTTGGGGCTGTTGATCAGCTGGGGCTGCTGGGCTCGGAGTCGGTAACTCTACGTAGTCGAGGGGCGCATCCAACAGTGATGAGGTGTCTTCCTTCGGGGCAACGACAGCGGGGGCGTCAGGCCTGGAACTGGGTCCGGGGGACTGACGGTGTCCATTGCTGTCGATGTGGTGTCTGTCGCCACTGGTGTAGGTGTGGCGCAGGGTTCAGGACCTGGCGCTGTGCTGTCACCCGCGCTTGCAGGATCTTGCCACCTAGAAACACGGGCTCTGAGTGGCTTGAGTAAAAACCAAAGCTTACCGTCGTTAGCCCTTAGCCAGTCGGTGTCAGTTTTCCCCACTCCGAAAACCAGGAGTCATCCATCAGGCTTCTCCTCGTAGTGGAAGAAGCACCGACCGGGAATGTCTAGGTGTGTGTTCTGTACGGCTAGACCCAGGGCCACCCTAACCACAGGGCTAAATGGGCTATAGCCCTGGGGCGCCAACCTTTTGGGGCGGCAATTTTTATTGGTGTTATATTTTATGTTATTATTAGTTATTTTGTTATTAGTTGATTTTATTATAAATCTTTTCATGACAAAATCAACCAAATAGCCTCTTCTAAATGAAATAGAAAATTGTATGTCTGCTCTTAGAATTTCCCAAGTTACTTATACTAGTATGGAGTATCAATAAAAAAACATTCGGGTTTGGTTCGGTTAGCGCAACTTTTCTATGATGTGCCAGCCTAGGTTAGCCATATTTTAGTTATCAAAATATATGAGACATCTAGTAAACATGTATGAGATCATGAAAAATATATGAGATACTGATCTGCTTGATCATGGTTTCATTGTTGTTCATTGTTAATAATGATAACTGCATCTTTTACTTTGGTGTTCCAAATTTACTGTGCTTTTATTTTATATGGGCTTGTTATGAGGTGTTATTTTTTTAGAAATGTTAATTACAGTTAATTAAAGTTATTACTCAATTATGATCTGTTCTTACTTATTGATTTTTTTGTTATTTTTTAAGAAACATTCAGTGAGCGCGCCAAGTAGGAAGCATGACCAAATCTCGGAAACTGTTTATAACTACAAAAATTCTTGAACACGTCGATTGTAAATTATACACATATTTGTAACAAATTCAATTTCCCGTTTTGTACTTATGACGTCATCGACAAATGACAAATGTGTTCATGGTAGCATACAAATTGTATGACCTTACATCAGAAAATTTACGAGAAAAAGTTTAAAAATTAAGGATTTTGTTTGTGAATGAATAGCGAATAGCCGTTTTAGGTAGATATGTTTGCAATAGGAATTGAACCATCAGCACACTACTTAGAATCGCTGTAAATAATTGAAATATATTGTGAACAAACTTTTAGGATGTCAGGTCAACGTACAAAGTTTAAGATTTACTATGAGACCCTTTTGCGGTTTCTAGAACATTGGGTTTAGGTTTTTGACATTTTTATCTCACTTGTTTCAACAATCTCACGGAAGAGTCCGTGTTCGTACACAGTGCAACTAATTTTACCCAAAACGCATTTTCATATTCTATTCGGAATATCCATGTTCCCAAGAGTTGAAAATCAACGTGTTCGAGAATTTTGTACAATAACTAACCCTCATTTAGATTTTCTCATACTTTCATACTTTACGCGCTCAATGTCTACATACCATAAATATGAAAATAACAACTTCCATTAGTTGCATTAGTTGCAGAGACTTATTAGGGATGTAAAGACGTACTATATATACTTTAAATTATTATGATACTTATTGCATCCTTTAATCGAGGTGAAATTTGCTTATGGAATTATGTAACACAAAAGCTACGATGGCAAAATTTGAGTATTTGGACTATTTTCGTACAAACTAGGCTGACAATTTATTATATGAAAGAATGGTTTAAAAGCCAATTTATTCCCAATGTATTCCTTATAAAGGAAATTTGTAGGAATTCCCGCAGTACAGGAACTGTTGATTTATGTTTTTCTAAAATTATTTTATATTTGATGGCAAATCTAATCAAATGTTTCAACATAAAACTTTTGGTAATTTTTCAAGGATAATAAATAATTGACTAAAAATTGCGTCGACATTTCCTAACGTGACAGCACTACGCAGTGCGCATTTTTAGTAATGCTACTACAAATTCTTTAGGGCAGAGCACATTAAATTATTTGAGTAGTTTATTTATATAGAGTGACCTATTTAATAACTTAAAAACGTGTGATATCAATTTGTAAAAGAAAAAGCACGGACAACAAATATATAAGTTACTTTTGTTTTTGTTTACTATAAACGTTGGTTTTTTTCATTTCGTCTTTGTTTTCGAATTTTGTATAAATATTAAGTTTTTGTTTAGTATAATGGTAATGAATTGGCTTTTTCTAGTTCTGACACTTTTCAATGACTTTGTCGGTCACCCCGCGTCCGTTAGCTATCTCGTGTATTTTCTTATGAAGAGGGGCGCATTAATTTTAAAAGCCCACGGGCGTCGAATATCTTAGGACGGCTCTGGCTAGACCCCGTATCAGTAGTTCCAAGTAGGTGAATTTCTCGACGCCAGAGCTTAGCGGAGCCCAGATTTGCACTCTGGACAGCCTCGGCAAGTCGTTCTCCCTGGCAATCCTGAGGTTGACTGCCTCTATAGGTCCACACTTGGGAAAGTTGGACTTCAACCACTCCGATGTTAAATTTCCGTAATTATTTTGTTCAGTAAATTACCGCTGAAATTAAAATTATTACTTTCAAATTTAAATTACCACGTAAATAAAAACTGGTAAATTATATTTTCTTAAATTACCGGGTAATTCAAAATGATAATTTACCGATGACAGTAAGATATGTAAAAAAAAATTGAGTACAGCGTTAGAGCCGTTTTACGACCGAGAATTCTAACGAAAATAAGAGCGAAATTAATAACCAATACTATCGACTATAAAATGGGTACGGTACGCGCCGTTTTACACGACCGAGAATTTAAAAAAAAATTAATAACGAAATTATTAGCTATATTTATCTATTGCAATTACGTATATATTTCAGAGGTTGGAGAACCGCTATGGAACTTTGCCGCTCTAGAGCGGCAAAGTACGGGTACCGGTTGTAGTACAGGGTCATCAAAATGGAGCGTCTATGAAAACAATACTGTTTTCCGCTAATCGCATACCAAAACTTCGTCCATTTGCGAGCCGAACCGAGCGACTCGTCGCTTGGGGTACTGAAGCAAAAGTGTGTAGTATATGCAGCCGAATGTACATATGCGTAAATATAGTTCTCTATACATAAATAAAATTATTCCCATAAAGTTCAAAAATGAATAAAATGAAAACGCATGTTCAAAAGAAAATACAGTATTACTGATCAATACATTTATTTTTTATATTACAGTTAAATTAATATAAAAAATATAACTAATATAACAAAAAATAATGAATATAAAAATAATTTAGTCTTTCCAAATATAAACGATAAACTATAAAATAACCTAATAAACATAACACTAATATTTTATAATTTAGATTAAATATGTAGCTGCATTACGTGCGTTACATGCGGATTTACGTCTGACCACGTTCTGTAGTTCTGGAAATTGACGTAACCGCTTAAATGAAACCATGCTTGATCCGAAAAAAGGAGCAGTTAAGAACATCATCGTGCAGGGTGTCCCTAGGCCAATTGCAAAATTGCACTCTTCGTCCAAAATCAAGGGGATATAGTTCCTGGACAACCGATATTTTGTACGGATTCATCTTCAGCTTTTTTTGCACTGCGGTATGCATTGTGCCATAAGATATTCCTACAAAAAAAAACATTAATTATTAAACATTAGTAAAAATCTCATGGTGATATTAACCAACAAAAACTAAAGACTGCCGTCCATTGTTTGCGATGCTATACTACGCTGTGCTATGCTATGCCAGCAAGCATGTTAAAATTGATGTGTTTCAATAAGCATCTACTTATGCCTTGCTGTATTTACAACAAAAGGAATCCCACAGAGTAGCATAGCATCGCAAGCAGTGGGTGCCGAGCTTTAGCCAGAAAATGTGCTATACAATTATCGTTATTATAATTTGACCAGAAATAAATGTGTGTCTACCTGCTTGTTGCGCTCTCCTATGCACTGATTTGTTAGAGCTGCGTACAACATCAGCTCTAATATTTGTAGCACTTCTTCAGTTAATATTTGTGGTGGTCGTCCGCCTGGCCTCCTGTCTATTGACCCGGTCAATCGAAATTTGTTTACAAGACGATGTATATGTCGTCGTAACGAAGAAACATTGAACTGCCCCGGAAACTTTTGAATGACCTCTTTGGCGCACAACGTAACCGAAAAGAACCATTCCCCATTTTCTAGCCATTTTGAAAGTAGGCCTCCTCAATAAACGTGTCCTGTTCATTTGTGTAGGGCATCCTGAATAACAACCATTCGCAAACACACAACACAACAGCACAATGAACTGCAACGAACTAAAACAACAGCCCCTTAAATCAGCTGACTTGCATGCATGATACGCCAATGGCGTGTTGCTAGTAGGAAGAGGATAAGCAGACAGCCAATCAGATCGCTCATAACATATGAATTTGTTTCGCGCCCCAAGCGGAAGTAAATTTTGGTATGCGCTTAGCGGAAAAGAGGTTTTTTTCCATAGACGCTCCATTTTGATGACCCTGTACTGTTGGTACTGTAGTAAACTGTCAACTTCGTTAACTTGGGATAAAATCATGACAAAATCTTGTGGATAATTTTACTCTACTTTAGGCTACAAGTTTTAATAAATAATTAACGGGGCGAAGTACAAGTAAACATTGCCGCTCTAGAGCGGCAAAGTACAAAATACAATATTCAAATAAACTAAGATCACCAATTTGTTTGTTTGTTGATAAGGAATATCAACCCGTTGTTATAACTAATTCTAAAAACGATAAATTGAGAAAAGTATAGCGACGAGTGTAGTTTTCTTTTAGTATGTTGGTACGCATGTGACATCTACAGAGTAACGAACAAATATAAAGGTGCGTTCGGATTAGTGGCAATGGCAGTGGTAGTAGACGCCATTATAGTATTTCTGACAGTAATTGCTAATGAGTCGTATATTATATGTACATGCAAACTAGTATGTGTCACTATCACGTCTGGTAAGAAATATTATAATTTCATGTGCTACCACTGCAATACCTACCACTACCACCAATCAGGACGCACCTTAAATCTGTCAGAATTTGAATTAGTTTTTTTATTCTTGACGTTTCGTCAAAGTGGTACCAACCTAACATTTCTTATACAGAAATATAACAATTTTTTATTTAAAAAAATACATATTTACTCAAAAACAGCACAAAAAAGGCGTCCGCCGCTTTACCGCTCGTCGCGCTATTCCGTAGTTTCGGAACTTGTAACAAAATAGCATATTATTAAACAAGTTTTATAAAACGTCAAATTGGCGCAGTTGTTTTGGACACGACGAACGTAGTGAGGAGTGCGCAAATGGAACGAGTGCGCCAATACGTCTTATAAAACGAGTGTAATATACGATTTTTTCTACTTTGCGTCATTAATTTTATATAAATTAAAAAATTGTGGTTACTATATTTAGAATCTAGGGTATTTTGCGGGTACCGGTTATAGTACTGTTGGTACTGTAGTAAACTGTCAACTTTGTTAACTTGGGATAAAATCATGACAGAATCTTGTGGATAATTTTACTCTATACCTTTTCAAATTCAAATTGAGATTAAACAATTTCAAATTGGGGATAAACATATTCAAAGTGGGAATAAACAATTTTAAATTGAGAATAAACAATTTCAAAATGAAATAATCAATTTTAAATTGGGAATAAACAATCTCAAAATGAAATAAACAATTTCAAATTCGGAACAAGCAATTTCAAATTGAGAATAAACGCAATCAATTTGGTACTAAACAAATTCAATTTGGCACTAAACAATTTCAGATTGAGAAAAAAATGACGGTTGCATGGTTGTGACCGATTTAATTGTCAGTTGTTGCTGGTGTTATTTTTGCTGGTTTTTATATATTATAATATAAGAATAATGCCGTATATCAAAAAAGTAGATGCAGACAATGTAAAAAAAACAGATTTGTGCGTTATATAATAACAACGGAGACTGGAGAACTCTAGCAGATACATTGAATATCAAGAAATCGACGGCCTATCGATGGGTAAAGAATCAAGCAGCGGGAGAAGAGAAAAAACGTGGAGGAAACAGAAGATGCAAATTACTGGATGAACATCGCCTATTCATGGAAGAGCGTATTGAGGAAAATCCTAAAATTATCTTGAAAGAAATGAAGCTACAAATACATAACCGTTATCATATTGAGGTATCCACGGAATGTGTGCGCAAACATTTAGACAACTTATTGTATACCTTGAAAGACGTTCGAAGAGAGCCTGAAAGAGCAAACAATGATGAAAATAAAGTGAAAAGGCGAGACTATGTACAGCAGCTCCTGCAGTATCAGGCCGACAATCTTCCTATTGTCTACATGGACGAGACCAATTTCAATCTGTATATATCGCGAACGAAACGAAGATCGAAAAAAGGGACCCGCTGTTCCCATATTTCTGCAGGCAGTAAAATGATCTAACATCCATGTATAGGCTATAGGAAACATAGGTTTGATACACCACGAAAAAAGAGGCGCCTTACGGATGCCAGAAGCCAATGAATTTGTTAGGCAGTGCATACGCAGTATACGCACTGCTCAGGAAATGTATCAGTCAGCAGTGGTGTTGGTAATCGACAACGCTCCTTGTCATGCAACAATTGAACAAGTATTCAAGAAGATGAATTTAACGATCATCATTTGTTGAGGCTTGCGCCGTATAGTCCCATGTTTAACCCAACTGACCTAGCAGCTCAACTGCCCCAAATCATAGCCGGTGAAGGCAGGGCAAACATCACACAATCTCAATATCGCTTACGGCGGCTGGAGGAAATAATTAGACCGAATATTATGACCAAAATAACCGTAGTGCATTGTGCAAGATATGTTGCACACATCCAAATCTTCATTCCCGACGCTCTGAATCTGGCAAACATGGTAGTTTAAATAAATTACATTTATTGTAACTGTAGTTGTTTAATGTAATACGTAGTTGATAATAATATAATCAGTTATTAAATAAATATTATAGTACCTAAATTATTATTTTTTATATATAAAATGGTTTAGTGCCAATTTGAATTTGCTAGTACCAAATTGAATGTGTTTACTCTGAATTTGAAATTGCTTATTCCCAATTTGAAATTGTTTATTCCCAATTTGATAATGTTTATTTCATTTTGAAATTGTTTATTCCCAATTTAAAATTGGTTATTCCCAGTTTGAATGTGTTTATTCCCAATTTGAAATTGTTTAATCTCAATTTGAAGTTGAAAAGGTATACTTTAGGCTACAAGTTTTAATAAATAATTAACGGGGCAAAACTATAATCACAATAGAGCTTAGGGCAACACTATTAACCCGCAACGGCTACTGTGACGTATATGACAACCAGTGGCGTATCTAGGGTACGGCAGACAGGGAACGTGCCCTGGGCGCCGCAGCCGAAGGGCGCCGTGGCGGCCGCTCAGCTGCGCATAATTTTTAAGCAACCTAAACATTTTTCGACTTTGAGTGACTCTTAATGCCTGTTCAGACATAGGTACATAAGACAACACAAGGATAAAGCCAATGCAATCAAATGTACAATGTACGCATTAATACTGACATAAGCACTAAGCAGGGCTGGATTAACCATTAAGCATGCCTAAGTACTTGCTTAGGGCATCAACAACAGGGGGGCATCCCAGGGCCGCGTTTACCACTAGGAAAAATAACACACATGCCTGGAGCTCAGCAATGGTGTAGCGAGGGCGGGGGGGGGGGGGGCAAGGGGGGTACCTATCATGCCCCGGGCGCCGCTTGCAAAGGGGCGCCAAATGGTCTCCCTTTGACTGGTCTGAATTGAAAGATCGGAAATTGTTAACAGTATTGAATAAAATTATTGAAGAAACAGACAATATTCAAACTTTATTACTATATTATTTGCAGTTTGCAAAAAACTGTAACCGCCTTTTCCAATAGCACTACTATTAATCGTTATAACGTCCAAGGAGAACGATACACACACACTAAGAATATTATCTGAACAGTAATAAATGTGAGCTACGCATGACTATGTATACATGAATGAATAATAATAAAAGTATCCCGGGCTTGGACCGACTGTACGGGTATTCTGCCTGGGAATACCCGTGTTTCCTAACAGCGCGCAACGGTACTGTACAAGAAGGGTACAAGGTTCGTCTCAACTGTTGTTATCAAAACAATATTGCCCTCGCACGTTCCAAAAGTTCTTCGAAATTAATATCTTAATCGACCGTTTCCGTTTCGACCAAGCTTGCGCGAAATTAAATCTGTGAATAACCGTGTTTTGGGTGGTGACACTCCTTAGTGGAAGGCAATAGTTTGACGCATGACGTAAGGTTTATTACCAATGAACGGTTACCACTAATAAGCGTGAAATACGTCACTGTGGTGCCCTTTCTAAGTATTTATAAGATTGATTTAAATTTCCATTTTTTCATAGAATTCTTGATTTTCGGGCGAAAAATGCACTGTGGCACACCAAAAGGCTTTTCCTTCGTCGCTCTCTGCGCCAAGAAGTCCGTCCTGAAGATTCCTCTTACAGCAGAACGCGAAACGTCGGGCTTTGCTGTGTTACCGACGCGGTTTCCGTCCGAAAATAAAGAATTCATTAATTCGGACCGCTGAAGACTACAATCTAGATAGAAGAATAACTTCTGTTGTGTACTTGACACAACTTGACACTAATAAAAGACAAATAACCTGCTTTTTAGGAAATATTTATTTCGTAATCGTGCCCCATTGTAACACACACAGCTGTATACCACTGGCCGGACAAAAATATATAGTAGACAGTATATTACTATGGTGTGTTTTATTGCCACCCGTGTGCAGTTCGTATCTATTCGAAATGATTCTCTTTTGAAGTGAATTGAACACGAGTAATAAAACGCATTTGAATGTACCCGTCGCGCGCGCGCATACGCATTCGTGTTACTTGTAGTTAGGCCGACAGGTTATGTTTATATCGGACATTTTGCATAAGACTTATGCAAGGAGTCAAGTAATAATTGCATAAGAAGCCGTCTCACCAACGAAAACAAATACACATAACCTCTCCGAGATAAAATCGTGACATGCATGTGACTGCAGACTGATACCTTCCTCCTATTGGCTGATAAAAGGTGTGTTTTATTGCCACTGGTAATCAGTTCATTTCATTTTGAAACGTATTCACTTGTCTCGAAAAGCGTTTTATTGCGCATTCAAAATGAAAGTGAATAGATTTCAACTGATCATATTCAGTTCCCCCTTCACCCCTGAAGGACAAGCCGGAAAAGATGATCAGTTGTATTCAAAATGAATTGAAATTAAATCACCCAATAGGAGGTAGGTATCAGTCTGCAGTCACATGCATGTCACGTTTGTATCTCGGGAGGTTATGTGTATTTGTTTTCGTTGGTGAGACGGCTTCATATGCAATTCGTACTTAACTCCTTGCATAAGTCTTATGCAAAATGTCCGATACAAACATGTCGGCCTAACTACACGTAACACGAATGCGTATGCGCGCGCGCGATAGGTACACTCAAATGCGTTTTATTACTCGTGTTAAATTCACTTCAAAAGAGAATCATTTCGAATAGATACGAACTGCACACGGGTGGCAATAAAACACACGAAACACACCTTTAATTTCAATTCATTTTAAATACAACTGATCATCTTTTCCGGCTTGTCCTTCAAGGGTGAAGGGGGAACTGAATATGATCAGTTGAAATCTATTCACTTTCATTTTGAATGCGCAATAAAACGCTTTTTGAGACAAGTGAATACGTTTCAAAATGAAATGAACTGATTACCAGTGGCAATAAGACACACCTTATATGTTTTCCTGAAAGGGGGGGGGGGGCGCCAAAATAGTAGCGTGCCCCGGGCGCCAGTTTTGCTCGCTACGCCACTGATGACAACCAGTGAGGATATACACTGAGCGGCATAAAAAACGCAACACCTAAAATGATGACCAGTTTCAAACTGCAGTAACTTTTGAACGTATTGCTCGATTTGAATGAGTTTTTTTTTATTTGAAAGGTCCACTTTTTGCCAATATTTCTGTATGTGTGCTACCCAGGGATGTTAAATTACGGTAATTAATTTTTTTCGTAAATTACCGTTGAAATTAAAATTATTAATTTCAAATATTAAATTACCACGTAATTAAAAATAAAAAATGGTAAATTACGATGGCGTAAATTACCGGGTAATAAAAAATGGTAAATTACGCTGGTTTAAATTACCGGGTAATTAAAAATTAAAAATGGTAACTTACGCCTGTTTAAATTATCGGGTAATTAAATATACAAACTGGTAAATTACGCTGGTTTAAAATACCGGGTAATTAAAAATTCACAATGGGAAATTGCGCCTGTTTAAATTACCGGGTAATTAAAAATTCAAAATGTTAAATTACGGTGATTTAAATTACCGGGTAATCAAAAACTCAAAATGTTAAATTAATCGGATCACTGTAAGTTATGATTACTACTAATGTTAATAAAAATGTTTGGTAACCTTAAATTATTATGTTGTGGATAACTAGCTATCTCTGATCTTTTGCCTGATTTGATAGTACTAAAACCAAATCAAAGACTACATAGAAATACTATTTTATAGCACTACTACAAAAACAGGAAAATCAAGCGATTAGCGAAGGGGCTTTCCACTTCTCTATTCATTAAATACAAAATATTAGTTCTGTATTTTCTCCAGTAATGTCGGATTATTTGGAATAGTAAAAATATAACGTTTACGGGCAATGGGACTGTCATTGGATGTGTTAACTTTACCCATAGACCCATGTCCATTGGCTAAATGACACCTTGAATAACATTGTCACGCCCGAGTCCGACTATGCAGCACCGGATTGTTATGTACTTCCCAGGCAAACGCAAACAACAGTGCAGTTGTCGACTACTTAGGAGGGGTGGGGCGCATTCATGCGTCTACTGATGGAAGGTCTTTGAAATTAATTTATAAATTCCGGTAAATTACCAACGGTAATTAAAATTCTCGGTAAATTACCACCGGTAATTTAAATTGACGGTAAATTACCATCGGTAATTTACGCCGTAAATTACGGTAATTAAAAATCGGTAAATTACCATTAATTACGGTAATTAATTCGGTAATTTACGCGGTAAATTACGCTTTTACATCCCTGGTGCTACCCATTTTTGCGGTCTTCCATTTCAGCAATGGTGAATAACGTTAATGCTTGTTTTCTTCCTACAGTTTGAAGCTTGCTGTGGGGTGCACCGACAAAAGAATTTAACTTTAAACAAAAGGAGCTTGTAGTCTCGTCTGTTCTGATCATTTATGTTTTTTGTTCAAGTTTCTATTGTTGTTAACGTCAAAGTTACAAGATCTTAAAGATAACGCTGCTTCTTCGGCAGCGCCATCAGAAATTAAAGCTAGCCATGGTAATAAACAAAAACATTTAGTGATGTTTAGTGTCGTTAACGTCATTGACTGTTGCTAGACAATTAAAATGCCTTTAAGCCTTGCAGAAGTTGCTCAGGCAGTAGCTTTGGTGGAAGATGGACGCAGCATTCGTTATGCTGCTCGTGTTCTTGGCGCGATAACGAGTACGGTGCGCTAGAAGAAGAGTGGAACCAGATTCCCCAAAATGAGATTCAAAACCTAATTCGAAGTATGCCTAGAAGGATGAGGAATACAATTCAAGCGAGGGGAGGCAATACTCGTTATTAACATGTTGATCATTACTTTCACAGTTTAATTAAATTTTGTCGTTATGAGGAATACAATTCAAGCGAGGGGAGGCAATACTCGTTATTAACATGTTGATCATTACTTTCACAGTTTAATTAAATTTTGTCGTTATCCATGGCTTTCTTTAATTTCTGATGGTGCTGCCGAAGAAGCAGCGTTATCTTTTAGAGCTTGTAACTTTGGCGTTAACAACAATAGAAACTTGAACAAAAAACATAAGTGATCAGAACAGACGAGACTACAAGCTCCTTTTGTTTAAAGTTGAATTCTTTTGTCGGTGCACCCCACAGCAAGCTTCAAACTGTATGAAGAAAACAAGCGTTAACGTTATTCACCATTGCTGAAATGGAAAAGCGCAAAAATGGGTAGCACACATACAGAAATATTGGCAAAAAGTGGACCTTTCAAATAAAAAAAAACTCATTCAAATCGAGCAATACGTTCAAAAGTTACTGCAGTTTATGCTGCTCAGTGTAGATATAGAAACATTACTACTTCGAAGCACAAGTACTTGCTACAGAATTGTTATAACGCTTAACGTTTAATAGCGGTGTATACCTAATTCCGCTAGGTAGCCGTCGAGGATTTGACATTTACACGCACTTATAATTGAAACCAAATTCTAATTTCGGTGAAGTAGTTTATTAGACTAAATTATACTAAGTAAAATTACATGCGAAGGAGGTAGCACAAATAGTTGTACACTACTAGAACTAAGACGAAGTTAGAAGCGACGGACAAAAAAGAATACAGTATCCGTCCAAAATATTACCGAAAACATACTACATAAACTAGGGAATTCTCAACACTTTGGATGTATTATAGCTTGCTACGTGCATGCTGATATTCAATAAACTATTTATTGCGCACAAACAGTCCCGCAGAACTCCTTATTCAGGTAAATGTGGTCCTTGTATTGTATCTGAAAGGGGGATTTGATGTTTAGTTGACGAGAATGATGCACGATGGCTTACCAGTCGCAAAACATCACCTAAAACGTTATGCTGGCGTATTTTGATGAACAGAGCAAAACTAAGAAAGACCCAACCTTTTGGCAATACTATAGCATGCTACACGCATGTTTAAATATGCATTGAACATAGATATTGCGCGTTTATGCGATTGCAATGGATTCTAAAAAGGCAGTTTGTGGTTACGTGTAGCACGTTTGACATATAGCACATATATAGCATTTGACATCAAGGTGACCAATCTTAGAAAAAGTTACTAAAAACGATGTTAGACTTTGTTAGTTGTAACACAGAAAACAGTGTTACAATGAGTGCATTGTGAATGCAAAGTAGAAAAACTACTATTAGGATACGAAGATGTCAGATGTTATGAACCTAAGAAAATCACGCTATTACGCACGCACATGATTAGAATTATAGCGAAATTAATTAATTACTGCTGTCAAATGTGTTAATTGTCAATAATTCTCACCAAAACTATAGTGATAATTTTCGCTATTATTTTCGTTAGAATTCTCGGTAGTGTAAAACGGCTCTTATAAAAGTCATTATATTATAGATAACCACCAATCGCTGATGCTTTTCCTGATTTAATAGTAGTAATTCATTATTAAAATGAAAGCAGGGACTAGAATAAAAATACTTTTTATACCAGGAATTTATTAAATGAACAGTCTAACAGCATAATCATAGTATAAAATACTGTAATTTATTAGCAACTCACAAAACGACAAGGCCTGGTTTCACAAACAATGATCACATTTTATCCAGATCACCAGAACATTTCTTTAAATCATGAATTTGATAGTAGGTACATGGCTTCTGATTTAAAATGTGTATTATTGGCTCCGCTGACTTAAGTAATTAAAAATCCCGAAATTACCATTAATTACAGTAATTTATTTAGCAATTTACCCGATAAATTACGCTCTTACAACCCTAAGTACTTCCCAGGAGCAGAAAAAAAGCACAAACAACTGTGCACTTGTCGCCTGCTTACTCTGCTTAGGAGTAGTGGGGTACATTCACGCAAGGACTGATGGATTCCGGTAAATTAACAACTCTAATTAAAATTTTCGGTGAATTACTGTTAAATTACCAACGGTAATTTAAATTGACTATAAATTACTATCGGTAATTTAAGCCGTAAATTACGGTAATTAAAAATCGCTAAATTACCATTACTTACGGTAATTAATTTGGTAATTTACGCGGTAAATTACGATTTTACCTCACTAATTATGACACATATTTCGATTTCTTCAATCATTCTCAATCCTAAATTGTCGAATTTATAAAGATCCCAAAATCAGGTATATACAGGATGTATCATGATAATACGAAAAGGGGTAATTCTTTGGCTTAGTTAATGACTAAAAATTCATTTAAACATAGGTCCGCAAACGCTTCCTTGCCGATTACAGAGTGTTGAAATTTCAAGACTTTTTTTAGTTTTTTCTTTATAGTTCTTGTAGTTTTTGAGATATTTAGCTCTAATTTGGAATATGGGTTACGCTGTCGGACTTACATGGGTTACGCTGTAGGGCATGCCAAATGGTGTTAAGAATCTACAGGGAGATATTTTTTCGGGGGTCATGCCCCCTTTTCTCCCCATTAACTTTTTTTCGGTGCGCCGCTGGTGGATTATGAAATAGAAAATGCATTTTTTGTTTTGTTCTAAAGCTTTTTAATCTTTTGTAGTTTTTTGTATTTACCACTGTTATCGAGAAAAAAAAATAAAGCTTTTCTGTTTCGCTAGATGAAATTAAAATTTTTTAATTAATTGGTCTAGTAGCCTTGGCTTGACTTAGATAACCTTTTGTTTGTATTTATTTAGACATTTTATTCGCCACCAACTGTTAAAAATTAAAAGGATACAAGAGCTATAAAAGAAATCTAAAAAGATCTTGAAATTTCAACACCCTGTAGATAGGCAACGAAGCGTTTGCGGACCTATGTTTATATGAATTTTTAGTCATTAAATAAGCCAAAGAATTACCCCTTTTCGTATTTACATGATATTTAGGAACACCTGTGTGTAGGTATACCATTTCAGATCTGAAACCTCGCTCTGATTATGTCTTTGTCCGTCGCCTTAAGGCTCCCGTCTCCTACCCCCCAAAACGCCAAAGTAACTCACGCTATTATTATTGCGCCAATCGTTAAATGCTCGCTACCATTCGATTCTGTAGGTCTTTATGCTACTGCCATCGGAAAGGATTTCAATATTTACGAAGATTATTTATGCAAATTTTAGTGTTAAAAATTGTGGACTTCAAATATAGAAAAGCTTTCCGATGGCAGTGGCATCTGATTATCGTCTGCTGTAATACATTATAAAAGTACATTAAATGTTTACTATAAGAACACAAGTTACTTTCTTCCGAACTTCTCTAGAATTGTATTCTGGTGCATTCTAGTATGTTGGCAAAATGATTACAATGTATGTATCTAGCAACAGTTCAGGTAGCCAAAACTAGATGGCGCGGCCTAAATCCGTATTTTACTAAAGTGTTTTTTTATGTGATATGTCGATTGTGAAAGTACTATATCATCAACTTGAAAACTCAAAACGACTCCAGTTTCAATATTTGTACAAATAGAAAGCAGTAATATATTTAATATAGGTATATATATATATATATATATATATATATATATATATATATATATATATATATATATATATATTATATTATAATATATTATCAATAATATATTTTTTATATTTGGAAATTACATATATCCACATATGGAAGACAACTTAATTGATTTCCTGTATTTGAAAATTACTATGGTTTTCCAGTTAGTTTAATATTATTAATGGGTAAATCTATTCGATTTCTTGTACGTAGTATGTTGAAACCACGTTCAAACAAAATACATGCTACTTACTAAGAAATTAAGATTATATTAGTATAAATTATATTATTTGCTAAATTTTGGAATCCACTAAACAAGTAAATATATCTGCAACATGTCTACAACAAATTTCTTTGACATAGTTCAATGCAAATAATGTACCTAATATATTTAATTGTAACATTGTTACTACCTCTTATGTCTTATGTAATATTTTGACCATGTTATAATTACAAGAATGCAAAATTTTAAAAAATATTTCAACCTTATATCGACCCATGCAACGAAGACTATCGTAACTCAAGTGCAATCCCTATGTAGTTACTATAGTCTTCGTTGCATGGGTCGATATATTTATTGCAATTTGTTTTGTAAAATTTGATTCATATTCTTTTTGTAGTAGATATTTTGTTGTATTAATGTACTCCATAATATACTTACCTGACGGTTTTTGAAGGAGGAACTAGGGTTTAGGCAATAACTGTACAACTCACGTATATACAGTAGAGCGTCGATAATCCGAACCCCGGTGATACGAACGCCCCAAAAATAAATAATAAAACAATAAATCAACGAGTAACCGAGTAAAAAGCTATTTTTGTCGATTCCTTTTTACAAACATATATTGCTTGTTTTATAGCTTGTATTCAATACTCGATATTTGATAATCCGAACCACCCTCGGTCCCAATTAGTTCGGATTATCGACGCTCTACTGTATATGAATTGTTGTATAACCTGTTTGGTTATATGATTGATACCGCGTGCTGTGTTTAATCGTTCGATTAAACGGTCCTTTTCCTGGTCACTTCTTCTTCGTGCTTGACAATAATACGACGAAGTGGTTTTAAATTGTATATTTAAAATAATAACAACCGACGCTCACAACGATAGATACTGGATATGGATACGAATTAGCTGTTGCGGCGCGGTTGCTGCTATTTGCAAAGATGGACGCTTCAACCCTGGATGCGGCTTGTAGAATTTGGAGGGTTGTTGAAATTAGCGTCACGACAGACACATCCACTTCGTAAGACGGTCTGTAGGCAAAAAGAGACCTGTGTAAAGGGTTGAGCGTTGGTAGTTGACCCGAGCTTGTTGGGGGTAGTTTCCGGTACCGCGCGAGTCAAACTGGATAGTACCAACCTAAATACAAATACTAGGAAACCATTGTGAGCGTCATACAAATACAAACATATTTACAATATTGATACGAATAACATTTATTAACTAATCTAACACAAAACACATGAAATGGCACTAATTCTGAATGGGGGTATACGACACCTCCCTCGTTAAGACAGAAGACTATGTTGAAAATAGGATTCTGGAATTTGACTAACATGTGTCGACGAATTTCTTTGTACATCATTCGGTATGTACTGTCCATAAATCAACTCTCTGCATTTAGATAACTCATACAGGAGTAAGGAATAGGTTTTAGGGTTGGAAACAGGTAGATAGCATTCGAATGGCTCCACAGATGAGAACAATGTGACATGCTGACGTCGTAAAAGAAGTGGCATTAGGTCATAAATTACATTAAAGCCAGTTGCTTCCAATATAAACTTTTGATTTCTATAAGAAATCTTTAGAAAACGCAAGGTTGTAATTATTTTATAATATTCAAAATGTTGTTTCTTCATCATTAATTTGGCTCGGCATGTTTCTTGTACATACAAAGTTACTGTTCTTAATTTTATGTAATTACTTCTTTGAATATACATTAATTTATTTGATTTATATCGATCAGAAACCACCTTAACTGCTTTCTTTAATTGTAAATAATGCGTTCTCTCTTTCTGCGCTAATTGCTTAGCCCTGAATATTCTTTGTACACAAACAGTAGATTTCTTCAATGCTTGATAATTATGTTTTTGAATTTTCATCAGTTTATGAGCTCTTTGTACCCTCTGAATAAAAATAGTTTTTTCTTTAAGTTGCAAATAATTATTTCGTTGAATCTTCATTAATCTAAAAGCACGATACAATCGTTGTATTGACACTACAGCTTTTCTTTGAGTTATGAAATTATTCCTAGCAATCTGACCTAATTTATTTGCTCTAAAACGTCTTTGAATAGTTATTGCCGCATTAACAAGTGCTATTTGACTTTGATTATTTTCTATTATCGATATACTACGAATTTTCGATATTTCTTGATGTGAGGTTAGAGACATATCGGTTGTTTGAACGAATTTTTCTAAATTTGAATTTGGATTGCGACTGGAGTTGTTATATTGCCTCTTTCGGCATTCATCAATAGCGTGTCCAATTTTCTTGCAGTATCTGCATTTTTGTTTCACCTTTGATTGGCCTTGATGTGAATTAATATTGAACCTATGTTCCGAGTTATTTGAATATTTGCTAAATTCTTCATATTTGAAAATAGGATCCCTGGACGAACCTTCACCATTAAAACAATTTTGTGAAAATGTATCAAAATTGTGATTTGGATTTTTATTTGATCGATTTACATTTGGAAAACGTGTTAATAATAGTTCTGAAATCTCTGTCCAGGTGTTTAAATAATTATGAAGATCTAATATAACTTTGGCTCGTCCGCTGATTTGATTTTTGATAAATAATAATAGAGCAGAATGGTGTATCTGTGGGGTTATATCAATTACCGCGTTTACCGCCTCCACAAATGACGCAACATTGTCCCTATCTGGGTCACACGAATTTGGTATGAAATCTAACAATTGTTCGAAAGTGTACCCCGCGGGAATTCTAGGATTAGATAAAGGAGACATGTTTGCTGTTAAATCTCGATTTAGGAGTTAGATCTAATTTTTTTTTAGATTGGATTTAGGAATTAGAGATTTATTGATTTGATTTAAGATTTTTTTTTTTTTTAATTATTTGGGAACTCAACGTACATATTGGATTTAGGAAGGAGTTATGTTGAGTTATGTAGAGTAAAATTATCCAAACACAGAGAGATTGAAATGAGCAGTACTTACGACGATTCCTTTCGGCGTTTGGACGTTGCACGGGCCTGGAACGTGGTTGGTCGAACTTTTGCAATTGAAATTGCTACCTCTTCTTTTGCTGTAGAAGTTCTTCCGGTGTCGAACCAATCCTACCGACTGCGCCAATGTTGTATAACCTGTTTGGTTATATGATTGATACCGCGTGCTGTGTTTAATCGTTCGATTAAACGGTCCTTTTCCTGGTCACTTCTTCTTCGTGCTTGACAATAATACGACGAAGTGGTTTTAAATTGTATATTTAAAATAATAACAACCGACGCTCACAACGATAGATACTGGATATCGATACGAATTAGCTGTTGCGGCGCGGTTGCTGCTGTTTGCAAAGATGGACGCTTCAACCCTGGATGCGGCTTGTAGAATTTGGAGGGTTGTTGAAATTAGCGTCACGACAGACACGTCCACTTCGTAAGACGGTCTGTAGGCAAAAAGAGTTACCTGTGTAAAGGGTTGAGCGTTGGTAGTTGACCCGAGCTTGTTGGGGGTAGTTTCCGGTACCGCGCGAGTCAAACTGGATAGTACCAACCTAAATACAAATACTAGGAAACCATTGTGAGCGTCATACAAATACAAACATATTTACAATATTGATACGAATAACATTTATTAACTAATCTAACACAAAACACATCAAATGGCACTAATTCTGGATGGGGGTATACGACAGAATTATTTTAATAAATACTAAATTAATATGAAACTTTTTACTCAGTATGACAATTACTACTTGAAAAATAATTTTGTGGGAAAAAAGTGGGACACCGGTGTATAAATTATATAATATATATCATACATCACATATAATTTCCGCGGGGAATAGTGGAACAGTTACATCATACGTACAACAGATGAACGTTTATTGTCTATTATACATGTTAACAGACTGAAAAGTCATGACGAACTTTCTGGAAAAAGGGCAAAAACTTGACACTTATGACACTATTCTCCGCAGAAACTATACAACATATTTGACAAAGACTTCTTATTCACTTCGGAAGGTGTCACTGTAATCTTCCACCGTTTCCAGTGATATGCATGTGTGTATAATAAGAAACAAACATTTCAACATCCTCGTTTGCTCCACACGCATTATCAATAGTCAAATTCACACTGCTTTCTGGCATCTCGTGAGCAGAATCTTCCACAGTATCCAGTGACAACGGTTCCGGAGAGTTCGGCTGTACTATCCGCGCCAAAAAGAAGTCGTACAGCTAAGTTTGACATCATGTAAGTCTAGCTTGTCAACTTGACAGCTGGTGCATGTTTCATCCCTATGACTAATGTCAGAATGACAGCGTATAGGTTATAAAAGAACCATTTACAAAGCTACAAGGTGTACGACTTTTTTTTGGCGTGCATAGTACATCACAATATCTAAAATAATGTAGGTTGCGGGAAAACAAACACAGACACTAAGGGTCGATCTTACAAGTGCACGTATAAGTAGTGGAATAGTTATTCCCAGTATAAATAGTGCTATTCCGCCTCCCATTGGCTAACATATTTGTGTTGTCATAGTAATAACAACTTATACTGGTATTTATACCAATATTTAGTTATACCATGGTATAACGTGCTTTGTAAGATCGGCCCTTAATGAACTAAGGGTGGATCTTACAAGTGTACGTATAAGTAGTGGAATAGTTATTCTCAGTATAAATAGTGCTATTCCGCCTCCCATTGGCTAAAATATTTGTGTTGTCATAGTAATAACAACTTATACTGGTATTTATACCAATATTTAGTTATACCATGGTATAACGTGCTTTGTAAGATCGGCCCTTAGTCTATTAATTGTACTTTTACAAAAGGTAAATATGTATTGTATACCAACAATGCCGCTCTCGTTGGTATTCTTCTTGTATGTATTCGCCTTGTGTCACTACTCTGTAAGAACAAATATCGTCTTAACGTCTTCTATGCACGTCTACTCTTACTTACGGCTTAATTGGTACTGTCCGTCTATGTCCGGTGGTGGCGCTGCCTCTGTTGGTGGGGGGTTGGTCAGTGACGTTCCCACATCTCGGTCATCCTGGGTTTCATCCGCCTCGGATGAAGAGTCGGAATGTGGATGCCACCATTTCATGTATTCTGCGCATGTAGTGGTAGATTTCGGACCCTCTTGAAAACCTTCCTTCCCAAGTTCGTAGCTATCGTTTCATCTCACCTTCATTATTTCGTACGGACCCAAAAATTTTGTTTTTAGTTTGAAACCTGGACCCAATTTCGTGCGTTTGATAGCCACGATGTCCCCAATCTGGTATTTCGTTGCCTTCTTCCATGTCTTATTATAGGTCTTCTTATTCTCCTGTTGTATCTTGGTTATCTGATTTCTTGCGCTTTGTCTAAGTTCTTTTCTGTCTTCCTCAAATCCTTTCACAATCTCTTCTTCTAGCAGTTCTTTAATCTCTCTTTCCTCTTCTGCTCCTCTTATTCTCGTGCCAAACAACAACTCAAAGGGTGTCATGCCAGTGCTGCGTTGATAGGCGTCTTCTTGGATTTCAAAATTTGTTTGCTTCTCTTTAGCGGGTAAGTCTGGTATTTCTTCCTGGTTGTCTTCAAAGTCTTCTTTGTTTGCTTCTTTTTCTTTCCTACTTCTGTTCTCATCTTTGTGCTCATCAAACGTCGTCTCCACAACTTGTACAAGGTCTTCTTCATCATCATGTCTCTTTTCTTCTGCCTTTTCACGTTCGTTTGCATCAATACTCAATTTGTCGTCATATTTGTCGTTAATTTCACACTGATGGTTTCCTTTCTCTTTTCTTCTTCCATGTTATCTTCCATTTTATCGTGTTTATTTTCTTCCATTTTATCTTCTTTATCTTCTTTGATTTCTTCAATTTTACTTCCTTTATTTTCTTCAATCTTATCATCTTTACTTCTTTCAATCCTATCTTCTTTATTTCTTTCAATCTTATCTTCTTTATTTGTTTCAATCTTATCTTCTTTATTTCTTTCAATCTTATCTTCTTCATTTCTTTCAATCTTATCTTCTTTGTTTTCGTCCATTTTATATTCTTTGTTCTTGTCTACTTCGAGTTCTTTGTTTTCTTTCATTTTATCATCTTTATTATCTTCAAATTTGTGTCCTTTGTTTTCTTTCGTTATATAGTCTGTATTTTCATCTATTTGGTTTTCTTTGATTTTGTTTTTATTTCTTAATTCTTCATTAATTACAGGCATCAGCGGTTTTCCGTTCATCAGCGCTTCTTGTGGTTTTACTTGCACTTTCTTGAACATCACTTCAGTTTCTTTCACGTTCAATTTTGGTTCTTCCATATTCTCCTCCTATTTCATCATCTTTGCTTGATCTTCTTTCATCGTATTTTCTGTCCCCTTTTCTTCCCGAAGTGGTCTGATCATGCTGTTTGGAATGTCTTTGTTGGAACGTTCAAGCAAATTCTTAGTAACTTTTACACCATTGTTGTTGATGATCACTTCACCCTGCGCCAACAGCTCATTTCCTATAATCAGCTTATGTACCATCGTATCCGTGGGCACCACGTAAATTTTAACAAAAAATGGATTATCATCAATTGTAACTTCTCCATCAAAACATCCAAAAGGTCTCACTTTATATGTGTTTCCAAATCCACTAAATGATAAATTAGTTGTGCTTAATTCAGGGCTTCCAATTTCACGGTAAACGTCTTCTCGCATTATATTCATGTCACATCCAGTGTCTATAAGTGCTATAAACTTTAGGTTTGCAATCTTTACAGGTTTGTTTGGTCTTCTATCAAAATCAGAACCCGACGCAATTATATTCACAATTTTATTTTGGTCTTCGTGGCTACTTGTATATGCAGGTCCACAGTTCGTAGAGATGTGTCCAAATTTGTTACATTTGAAACATTTTTGTCCTTCCAATTTCTTCGGGCAACTCATCCTCTTATGGCCTTTTATGCCACAATTGTAGCAACGGATGGCGTCTGATGATGCAGTTTTATTGGATTCTTGGTCGCTGCTAGTAGTATGCCGTTCGAACTTTCGAGTTGTAGAATTTTCCGCCTTTTTATATTTATCTGTCATTAGTTTATAAATTTCTAAATTTCTTTTAAGTTCGCTGATCGAAGTTGAACCATATAAAATCATTTTGTTTCTCGGCTCATCAGGAATGCCATTAACTACGTATTCAATAAGTGTTTCTTCGTCTATATTACCACTTTTTGCTATCTCTTTCATTTTTAGAAAATACTCATGCACTGTTTCATCTTTCTTAAGTTTTCTGTTGTTCAATAAATCATGCAATTGCCTAGCACTCACCTTTTTGTGAATTCACGTTGCAAGGCCGTCTTCAAAATTTTCCAGTTGCCGATACCTTTCTCGCTGCGGATGAACAGTTTTGCTAATCCCTTCAGCGACTTTTTAGCAAAAATGAACTTCTGTAAATCATTCCATCCCATTAAACCGGAGGTTTCCTCGAATTGTTCCAACCACGCGTCAAAAGGGTAGTTGTCATCGCCAGAAAAGGTCGTTATTGAATCCTCAATATCTCTGAATGTTATCGCAAATTTTAATAAATGATCCATTCGTCCTTCGTTTTTTCCGTTTCTTCTTTTTTTGTCGTGTTCTACAGTACTTCTTTCGTCTTCATCATCATCATCGTCTTCGTCATATCTTACGTCATCTCTTTCTTTGTCGCTTGCGTCATGGTGGGTCAACGCTGCAGCTTCTTCATCTTTATCACCACCAAAGCCGCTTGCATCGCCCTTCAACAGTCTTAAATCGGATAGCGTCGTGCATAACATTTCTACTAACTCTTTCTTATCATTGGCGTCATTGTCAATTATAAATACTTCACAAATCAAATTTAAATCCCCCAACGTAATGTTGTTCGTAGCATAATCTATCTTTGATTGCAATTCATCTTTATTTTCGTCCTCAAAATCAAAACCTTTGAACTCCCTAAGTCTCTTTCTATTATTTCTGTCCCCGTCGTGCTCAAAAATGAATTTATGGCATGCTCTAATTGCTTTTGTTGAAGCTTTTGTTATATTTTGTTCTATTTTCAAATTATCTCCGAGCTTATCCATTTTTAACAACCACTTGACAGAACTTTCGTTTAGCAAACTTAATCAAAGAAAATCATGCACCACTAATCTGTTTTGCGCTCCTCCTTATACTGGGTGTTTTGTTTATACTCGCAGTATCGATTAGTTCACGCTTCGTTTGTCAATCGTGCGGTGTCGGCTGTCGTCGGTCACACGCAGCTTGGTTCGTGGGTATGACTTGCAGAATCTTCGTTGTTCCCGCGTTGTTGTCCCGCTAAATGCACATGTAATTCTTTTTTCTGTTAATCGTCTTCAAATCCTTCGTCGTCTTCTTACTCTTCTTTCTTCTAACACACACTTTTGTCTTTCAAATCACGGTCGAGCCCCCAAAATTGTAGGTTGCGGGAAAACAAACACAGACACTAAATGAACTAAGTCTATTTATTGTACTTTTACAAAAGGTAAATATGTATTGTATACCAACAATGCCGCTCTCGTTGGTATTCTTCTTGTATGTATTCGCCTTGTGTCACTACTCTGTAAGAACAAATATCGTCTTAACGTCTTCTATGCACGTCTACTCTTACATACGGCTTAATTGGTACTGTCCGTCTATGTCCGCCATGTCCGGTGGTGGCGCTGCCCATAGCGCTGCCTCTGTTGGTGGGGGGTTGGTCAGTGACGTTCCCACAATAATAATATTTTAATTTATAGCATACCTATTTGTATAAAATAAAACATACCGTAAAACCTCTTGAAATCTTGCCCACCTTAGTTTTGCTGCCGCACTTCGTGAATTTGCGCCCTTCTTTTTCGAATAACTCCTTCGAGAATGGGATAAGCGACCCATTATTCCAACTAATGATTAGTAAATTTAGTATTGTGGGCAGAAAATATATGTATTTGTTGTTTACCAAATCTTACCTTCTCGAAATTAAACTGAACGTCACACAAACGAGTTATTTACAACCCAAGAATGATCGAAACAGAGATTACGCCCATCGGCGTACCAAAATCGGTTCGTTCTGCGCATCTTCGTCACACCAGAATTGCTGTCAAAACTAAGTGTCAAAGAGGCATATATTTTGTCAACGAACATATGACAGAGATGTCAACATGATGTGAAATATTAAACAGTGTTTAGTTAGGTTATATAATCGTCAACAGGATGATGATTTATAGGTCAAGTGCGGATAAAATGATTATTAATCTTTACTAGCGATCTAATTTACCATTTGGCCACACTTATAAAATGCTCCATGCAAATGACGCTGATCTTGTAATTGAAATTATTTCTTCGCCGGCAGAAACTTTTTTTAAAACGTCGGCTTCGGACGGAAATGATGTAAACTGCATTTTGATGACTTGTTTTCATTTCTCTTTGAGCAACCCGCCACCGCACATTTCATTTTCGATATTTTTATTTTTTTTTCAAAGTGGAAATTTATTTGGTGTTGTGTCAAGGTGTCGTCAAAGTAATTTGTATTTTGTTATGATTCGTATGTCGTCAAGGTGTTTGGTCTAGTGTGACGTCACACCAATCAGCTGATTGTCAAACTCGCTCAAAATTAAATGACAACCTGCGCAATGCGTAATCTTCTATTCTATCATTCTTGTTTACAACCTAACCTACTAAGGGCCGATATATTCACCTATCGTGAAACTGTTCGTCATCTAAACGACAAGATAAATGGTAAAAATGTGTCTATTCACCTGTCGTTAACGTTACCGACCGGATAAATACAGATAAATACGCTTAACGATCAAATTTATTTAGCGATCGAATGAACCTGCCGTAAACTAATGACGAACACTTTGATTGGTCACAGAGCATGTGCTGAATGTCAAACAAAAAGTCAAACTGACAAATATTTACGTACGTACGTGGTACTGTATTAATTGAAGTCATTATTTAGATAATATGGCCGAATTTGCTGAATTCGTCTTTCATACCATTTTTTTTTACTTTTGGTGGTCTTTTTTAATTGATGCGGTTAGAAATGGGTGCGAATGAATTTTAGTTACGTTTTGTCAATGGGCGTGTACAACATCGAGTTTAATATATAGTATCTGGAGGTCGCACGCTATAGTCCCCACCACGGCGAAAACGGGTCAAACGCCGCCTAGTTATTACCGGCGATTATAGAGGGCCAACACGCGGGAAATTCGAAAACAATAACAGACCACTTACTTTACATAATTTCTAAGGATTTTTGTTTATAATCAATATGTACCTAACGCTAAATTATTAACGTAAATAAATAAATTACTGATTTGCAATTGAAGTCTATCAAAAACGTATTCAATTGCCATTCACAAAATCCATATACTTTAGAGTAATAAATATTTTACGAGACAATGTCCTTTCTCGAAAATTTACTTGTTTTTATCTAGTCTGAAAAAAATGCAAACACTTTTATAAAAATCTTACCATATTCATCTGGTTCCAAGGTTTTTAATGTTTAGTTGCACTCCGCTAATATCGGAATTGTATTATTTATAAAAGAGTTTAGTTACCAAGTCAGAGGAAAGGAAATGGATTGATTATGATAGCAAATACAAATGTTGTCCGAATGAATGAACCCAAGAGAAAGCTGTTTTGTATTCATAATAGTATTTATTCCAACAGTAGTAAATATATATAATATATAAAAGATTATTTATTAAAAATCATTAAAAGAAACATTTTTATTGATTACTAAAAAGAACTATTTTAACAATTTTTGTCTGATGTTTGTTTTTGTGTGAATATTACTCATTCTACAAATATAATGTAATCTGCTTACTAAATAAATTTTTGCCACTTCTTAGGTTAGTAAAATAATATGGTTATTACCAATCTCAAAATTTTAAATGTGGTCTTTAAGGCAATCAAAGACGTTTGTGTAAACAGCAAAAAAAAACAGAATTAGTTACATTTTCAAGAATATCTTTTAAATTTGGTGGAGTATTATTAGTAATAATTAACATCCTTCGACAAATTCGCTCACTCTCTTGACCCATTAATACCGACATCCTTTGAGGGATGTATTAGTTTTCCATAACTCTTAAAAGAAATGAATGATGGATTGTTTGGCAACGATGAAATACAAGCAGCCACAACAGGTTTTCTTTTCTTAGTTTTTTCGACAACAAATCCAGCTATGTATTCCACAATATTCATAGAAAAAGCACTTATGTCTGAGAAATCTAAATAGTGATCGTTATCTGGTATCACTCTTTATATAGTATACATAAACAATGCTGGTATGTTAGCAATTCCCAATACAGCACTTGTTTGCCATTGCTGGCACAGGTGACAGGCTAATTGCTAAAATATTTCGTCCAAATATTAGAATGAAAGCGATATCAAACATGAACCGAGCGCAATAAAAATACAATTGACATTAGCAACTAAAGTTAGTTACTTAAAAATCACTAGAACGCCTAAGTTCAGGAGCCTGCGAGGCTGTTAGAAATTTCGGCCGCCCCCCTCCTGTACCATGCGACCTCCAGATTACTATATATTAAACTCGATGTTTATAGCTGATTTTCTGCTGTTGCAGCTGCGAACAACGCAATTAGACGTTATATTTCTATGTATATCTTCATAGAAATTCACTATAATATCTTCAAACAAAGCGAAATAAGCAAAATAAATAAAATAATAACACGTCAACGTTGCGAATGTCACTTTACATTAAAAGTCCTCCGGGGTGGGGAAAGTGGTCCCATAGCCGAGCGCTTATGGCGACTCCTCCTTCCTCCATGTAACATTGTAATAATTTTTTCCTCTTACCCCTTGTATAATTATTCATTTATTTCAATAGGAGACATGTTTTGATTTCTTCAATCATTCTCAATCCTAAATTGTCAAATTTATAAAGATCGCAATATCAGGCATATGTATACCATTTCCTGTTCAATGATTTCAATTCTCATACTTGGCAAATTCTTCATTAAGGCTTCCGTCTCAATTCAAATGGCGCGCTTTTCTCCAAAGCTTCGAAATAGAAAAATTACCAGATGCAGATGGCGCCAATATAACCAAATCTGAATTTATTTCGTATTTACTCATTTGACGATTTAACGTATGTTTGCGGCGTAGTAGGGGAACCCCGACGCCGTGTCAGTGCTGCTACTATAATTAACAGTTCACGTTTCGGTCTTTGTTTTTGATTTATAGAGGAGTTATAAAGTGTGTGGGAGTTTGTAGTAGATGTTTGTATTATATTACATTTGAGTGGTGATTATATAGTTTCCAGTTATAATATGTAGTTATAAACAGATTTAGGGCCGATATATTCACCTATCGTCAAAGTTGTCGTTAGCCAACGAACAGATTACGCTAACGTTCGCGTTAAAAATGATTCTGTCTTTTCACCGATCTGTAAGTTATCGTCAGGTAACGAGGACGTAAACATCGCTAACGAATGTTTTTCGGCAGTATAGTTTCAAATGTCGGTAAAAAGGGTGTACTAAATCAACACTTGGATCATAACTTGGACTAATTGCCGCTAGATGTAGCGCCGTAAATTGATAGACATTTCTGCTAGAAGTGGTTTTACACCATCGAGTTTAATATATAGTAATCTGGAGGTCGCATGGTACAGGAGTGGGGGCGGCCGAAAATTCTAACACCCTCGCAGGCTCCTGAAGTTAGGACTTCTAGTGATTTTTAAGTAACTAACTTGAGTTGCTAATGTCAATTGTATTTTTATTGCGTTCGGTTCGTGTTTGATATCGCTTTTATTCTAATATTTGGACGAAATATTTTAGCTATTGGCCTGTCACCTGCAATGGTGACAGGCCAATAGCAATGGTGCCAGCAATGGTAAACAAGTGCTATATTGGGAATTGCGGTAGCGATTCGTTACAAACTATTTGCTAACATACCAGATAACGATGACTATTTAGATTTCTCAGACATAAGTGCTTTTTGTATGAATATTGTGGAATACATAGCTGGATTTGTTGTCAAAAAAATTAAGAAAAAAAACCTGTTAAGGCTGCTTAGATGTTTGTATTTCATCGTTACAAAACAAAACATCATTAATTTTCTTTAAAAGTCATGGAAAACTAAGTCATACATCCCTCAAATGGTGTGGTATTAATGGGTCAAAAGAGTAATTTGTCGAAGGATGTTAATTATTACTAATAACTAATAATACACCACAAAATCTAAAAGATATTCTTGAAAATGTAACTAATTCTGTTTTTTTTTGTTTACATTATCTTTGATTGCCTTAAAGACCACATTTTAAATTTTGAGATTGTTAATAACCATATTATTTTACTAACCAAAGAAGTGGCAAAAATGTATTTAGTATGCAGATTACATTATATTTGTAGAATGACTAATATTCACACAAAAAAACAAACATCAGACAAAAATTGAATAAAATAGTTCTTTTTAGTAATCAATAAAAATGTTTCTTTTTTATGATTTTTAATAAATAATCTTTTATATATTTCATATATTTACTACTATTAAATAAATACTATTATGAATAAAAACAGTTTTTTCTTGGGTATTCATTTGGACAATTTATCGTATTTGCTATCATAATCAATGCATTTCCGTTCCTCTGACTTGGGAATTAAACTCTTTTATAACTAATACAATTCCCGTATTAGTGGAGTGCAACTAAACGTTAAAAACCTTGGAACCTGATGAATATGGTAAGATTTTTATAAAAGTGTTTGCATTTTTTTAGACTAAATAAAAACAAGAAAATTTTCGAGAAAAGACATTGTCTCGTCAAATATTTATTACTCTAAAGTATATGGATTTTGTAAATGGCAATTGAATACGTTTTTGATAGATTTCAATTGCAAATCCGTATTTTTTTATTTACGTTAATAATTTAACGTTAGGTACATATTGATTATAAACAAAAAATCCTTAGAAATTATGTAAAGTAAGTGGTCTGTTATTATTGTTTTCGAATTTCCCACGCGTTGGCCCTCTATAATCGCCTGTGATAACTAGTCGGCGTTTGACCCGTTTTCGCCGTGGTGGGGACTATAGCGGGCGACCTCCAGATACTATTATATTAAACTCGATGACTGTCAGGGTACTTTAGTGTCATGTTAGCCCCGCCCCCGCGGTCATTTTCTCGCTGCTAAATGTATAGCTTATAGCGACTCCATCTTCCTCCATGCAATTTTATATTTATAGTTTCATGACCAAACTTAGAGTTGAAAAGCTTTTTTGTTCAAAAGGGTCCAAAGGAACTGGTTGTTTACTCTTAGCATTTTTCGACGATTTTGTAAATGAGCCGCTATTTCTGTAATGTCGTCAAAATAGTTCAATAATATATGAAAGTAGAAGAAATTCTGAATAATTTATGACTATGAATTTTTTGGTAAATTTAATAGTTTAGCTGCATGAGCAAATTCTATTTCATCGAGATCGCTCGTACTGCATTAAAACAAAGTTAGCCGGGATTTGACAGATATTTTGATTCTCATGACAGGTAGTGTCAAGCGCTGATGTTTTGACAATACCTACTGTCAATAGCATCAAAATTTCTGTCAAATCCTGGCTAACTAGTTTTATTTTAACGCACAAACGACAGCTTAACTACTAATTTAATACCATCGAGATAGTATGGAATGGAGACGCTATGACGACGCTTTTCTTATACAGAACGATACTGAAAACGGCGTCAGTAGGTGTGGCTCGGCCCTGTGCGGTCGGTCCGCACAGGCCCGGACTAATTATAATTCTTTTTCTGTAATATTGCAGACATGGGCGCCGTTTGAAAAAGTTCCAGGGGGGGGCAAATTTTTTTTAGTGTTGGATGGTGACGTAATATTAAGGACTATGCCATTAACTGTTTTGCAGCATTTTCGTCTTGTGTTATTTTGCATACACTCTGAAAAATCTCTATCGCTTTAAGGTAGTCACATGTTTTTGTTCACATTTTTGTGTGTTAATAGCCAGCCATGGTCGTGATCCCTGTATGCTCGACAACACTTACATATTATATATTGATATTCATTGAATTTCAAGTCATTTTGCCGTCCTTCTATCGTTTATTAATGTGGGATTAATATTTTTAACTAATAATTGTTTGTAAATATACAGGGTGAGTTATTAGTATCCCGGCGGTCGATAGTCATCAAATCGTTTGAGAAAGAAAAAAATGTTTTATACAAGAGCTGTTTGACTCACTAGTTTCTATAACGTAAAATTATTTTCATTTATACAGGCTGTTGCATTTAGGCGTGACGGAAAGTCAGAACATTTTTTTAAATGGAACGACCTGTATATCATACCATGTTATGAATACTAAGGAAGTTGTCTTTCCAACTGTATACGTTGTACGAGTGCAAAGTAAACAGTTTCTGAGATATTCTATTGTTTGTCAAAAAATTGGTAATTGCAGGCCTTTCTTAAAACCTACATTATTACTACATTTTTGCAGATATTGTCCTAAAAATTTTGTCACATAATAACTATACCCATAGCTAGATGCTGATGTCATGAAAAATTAAATGCGCTATACAGAGTGATCGTAGCATGCACTAGTTTTTGAACATTTTTAACTGGCTTTTTCTTGAGATTTTTAAATGGAACACCCTGTATATTATTAGCCAATTGAAATGTCCCTTAAGGTCCTTGTAATTTATATCCACTATATCGTATGTCTATTATTACTAGTTTTTGTGATATTTGCAATTTAAAGAGTAGTATGCTATTTAGTATCTTAATATTGCTCTGTATACAGTGTGCTCGGTAGCATGATGTAAAATATTTAAAGGGTTATAGAAGAAGCCAGTTAGAAGAAGAACTGGATTTATTCATATAAAAAGTATTACGGTTATCAAGGTATTACATAATTTTATTAGTAAATTGTTCACTTGTGTGAAAATTGTGCGGAGGCGTTTCATTGTAATAGTATGTGCGCTCATACACAAAAACAAACAGAAACGCTAAAATCTGTCTTGATGAGCTACGTTTGAGAACGGATTTGTATTCAGTACAAAAAACAACCAACAATATCTACTTACTGTTGTTAATTGGTTTAAAATAGGTTATTTTTCTGGAGAGTCAATTGAAAATTGGAATAATATGAATGATAGTATGAGTAATAATGATAATTTGAATGGAAAGTGGGTTATTTGGAAGTACTTTTAATAGATTTTTTTGCTATGAATGAAAATATGAATCTAAAGATGCCTATCAGTTTGTTTTTGTTGCATATTTGGTTTTTGTGTGTGAGCACATAAATCACATAAAAAAAAATCTGATTTTCAACACTCAGAAGTCAACAAATGTCCACGATAGTTACCCTAAAAGTACAGAGTTTAGGGTTTACTTTAGCATAATTGGAAATTTTTAAAACGCTTGTTTGGTTGCCATACGATAGACGGCAAAATATAGGTACTATAGGAACTTTTGTACCTATAGTAATCCCTATCCCTACTATCCCTATCCCTATCCCTACTATATACTAAACGTGACTCACACTCAGAACAAGAGTTTACAAATAAATTTGAAACTTGGCAATGGAAAGGCTTTTGAAAGAAGCGAAAATCGGCGCCGAAGGCGCCGATTTTCCGCCTAAAATTGGATTCTACAGTGCTTAGACTTTCGATTTCGTCCAATTTCCGGCCAGTTCTCGTTATTTTTTACCTCGATTCGGCTAAATTTATGGATTAACCTTTCGGACTGTACACGCCAGCGCGTCGTCATGCCAATCGATCGTGGTTGCTAGGCAACGGCCGCGCGCTTCGCGACGCGGTCGCCAGATGGCGACACATCATGTCGCTCTTGAGATTACGCTACGAAGCAATAGATGGCGCGCCCGTAACCGCACCGAACGTACGAGCATAATCACGTCGCGCGTGTAAGAGCATCCAGGCTTTTTGTCTCTCTCTTAACGCTTCGGCGATCTACCTAGGTCGACTAGCAGGCCTATTAGGCCTGCACATTCTCCTATCCCTACTATATACTAAAAGTCTAACACAGTCCGCGCAAGAAGTTTACGAAAATCGGCGAATCGGGGGAAGGGTCTGCTCCTCGGAGAAGCGAAAATCGGCGCCGCAGCCGCCGATTTTCCGCCTAAAATTGGATTGTACAGCGCTTAGGCTTTCGATTTCGTCCAATTTCCGTCCAGTTCTCGTTATTTTTTAACTCGATTAGGCTAAATTTATGGAGTATCGTTTCGGACTGTCCTCGCCAGCGTGTCGTCATGCCAATCGATCGCGGTTGCTAGGCAACGGCCGCGCGCTTTGCGACGCGGTCACCAGACGGCGACACATCATGTCGCTATTGAGGTTACGCTAGGAAGCAATAGATGGCGCGCCCGTAACCGCTTCGAACGTACGAGCATTAACGCTTCGGCGATCTACCTAGGTCGACCAGCAGGCCTATTAGGCCTGCACATTCTCCTAGTACTATATACTAAAAGTCTAACACAGTCCGCGCAAGAAGTTTACAAAAATCGGCGCCGCAGGCGCCGATTTTCCGCCTAAAATTTGATCCTACAGCGCTTAGGCCTTCGATTTCGTCCATTTTCGGCCCAGTTTTCGTTATTTTTTACCTCGATTCGGGTAAATTTATGGATTATGCTTTAGGAGTGTACAGGTCAGCGCGTCGCCATGGCAACCGATCGAGGTTGCTAGGCAACGGCCGCGCGCTTCGCGACGCGGTCACCAGACGGCGGCACATCATCATGTCGCTGTTGGCATTACGCTACGAAGCAATAGATGGCGCCCCGTAACCGCTTCGAACGTACGAGATAATCACGTCGCGCGTGTAGCAGCATCCGGGCTTTTTGTTTCCCTCTTAACGCTTTGGCGATCTACCTAGGTCGACCAGCAGGCCTATTAGGCCTGCACATTCTCCTAGTATAGGTACTATAGGTACAAAAGCTCATATAAAATTCATAATATGTTGATAACGGAATATTTTGTATAAGCATCAAGCTGGTTAAATCGTTTCTAAATTATCTCTTCTATCACCACTTGAAGACTTTAATCAAACTACCAAATACCTTATTCATACCATAATTAAAATTTACAATTGCATTACATTTTCGTTAAATTGCAAATATCACAAAAAATAGTAACATATGGTGTATGAGATACTAGTTGTAAATTGGAACGAAATAAAGGGTGATGACAGACAACACATATTATACAGGGTGTTCCATTTAAAGAACTCGAGAAAAATCCATTTGAAAAACATCAAAATTTACTAAGTTCAATGATCAACCTGTAAAGTGTATCTAATATCTTTGGATACTATCATCTACCTACTGGCTTTGACTATTGTCTCACATAGTTTAAAGGCAAAATCGGCAAAAGTGTCGTTTTTACATAGTTTTTAAAAAGACCCTGCAACGGGCATATTTTGAAAAAACAGTTGAATATCTCTGGAACTATTAACGCTGTAACTTAGCAACATACACGGTTGAATAAACAAATTGAGTAGTATTCATAATATAATAAAATATACAGGACGTTCCATTTAAAAAAATGTATATACTTTCCGTCACACCTAAATGCAACATCCTGTATAAATGAAAATAATTTTACGTTTTAGAAAGTGGCGAGTCAAACAACTTTTGTATAAAATATTTGTTTCTTTCTCAAACGATTTATTAACTATGGACCGCCGGGATACTAATAACTCACCCTGTATATTGTTTCTGAATCCTTGAACTCTTATTCTAGAATTTAAGATTTTGTATGATTTTCAAGCAATATTGTAGCCTTTATATTACTTTTAATACGCTAGGAGAAATTGTTGTTAATTTCCTATAATAATTTCTAGCTCGTTGTCATCGAGCATCTGATGCAATATCTTAATAACAAATTGATGAACAATAAAAAAGCAAGAATATTATTTTCAAATTTACTCCGTTAACGAGAAATAATGACTAAATGTAGAGAAAATCGGATTAATTTAAAAATTCTGTATAAGGATAATCGACGACAAAATAATATTTTTTGTTTCACTGTTATACTTGAACACTTGTAAGGCGACAGTGTTAGGTCAACTACTAGGTAACTTTGAACGAACTCATGTACGGAAATTTATTGTGTCAACGCTGGAGAGTGTCAGAAAATGGTGCCAATATTACAAACAGCATAGAGAATCTATTGTCATGTATCATAGGATGGCCCTTTTAATACCAAGTAACTTTTGTCTGAAATTTTTTATTATTTAACGTTTTTGAAACTCCCTTTTCATTAACCGAAGTTTTGTAATTTTAGTATTAACTTTGGCCAATAATAGGTTATCTTTAAATCTTTTTAAATTATTTGATTTTAAATTAGTTATTCTATGATACTTCATACAACCTACTTTACTACAGCAATTTATAAAGTTGGTACAATATTCCGGCTCTCTGCAGGTCCTAAACGGCGTCTATCTGGACATGAGTTCGTTATCAAAAGTTGGTCTACTATCAAAAGTTGACTATTATACCTTATCTATATATTCTACGCTTATTAGTTTAATACCCAGTGTAATTACGATAAACTGCTCAGCAGTGCCAAAAATTGCGAAGTAATGGAATCTAATCAGTACGATCAAATAAAAGTGCATACAACAATACTTATTTTGGATTATAGCGCAAAATTTAGATACCGTATTTTATCATCTTGTGGCTCTTTCGCGACTGTTACGAGAGGGCAATATGGCAATATCTAATAAAAGTGGCATTGGTAACAATAGCCGATAATAACCGGAATAGTCATCATTTATCAAGTAATTTTTTTTCATCCTTCACAATATGAAAATGTCACTTTTGCATCTTTTTTGGGGACACGAAAGCTGCTAATAATTGTTCCCTAGGCGTTTAGTTAATAACTTTCAAGCCTATCCGCAAAAATATTTTACACATAGGCCGCGCGGCGACCAACCTGTCTGTCCAATAAATACATAGCTTTCAATTCGGTTTGACATTTGCGAGACCGATCTGATCAAAAACATCAACCTGGACGATGATCAAAAGATTGATCTGATATGATAATAACCGATTTATCGATCAGATCTATTTCGGTCTTCAATTGTGATCAAAGATCGATCACAAATTCCTCGCCCACTCCTATCTTTTTCGTTTTTCGCGTGGCGGTAGTTGGGTTCGAAATACAGGGGGGGGGGGGGGCAAGCGCCCCCCCTTGCCAATATGTAACGGCGCCCCTGATTGCAGACAGTGGAACATAGCACATATTAACTATATTAGTTTAACTAAAGAAAGTAAAAATATATAATAAACACAAAAATACTCTGGATTTAAGATATAACAAATAATGTAAAATAAATCTTATATTTGTGTAACTTAATGTAAAATAAATCTTATACGGCTGAAGGACTCCGGTCGATGGCCGTTTGCAGGCGAAATATATACAAAATGATATGTACATAATATTAGAGAACTATATATTATAATTAGGTTAGAAATAAACTAACATAAATATGAATATGAACAAAATAAATATTATACATTTTGTAACCTACTGGCCATTAAACAAAACCATTTTATTATTTTGTTGTCCAATGCTGGCGGATTCATTTATTTATGTTTTTCTGATGTAACACATTCGAATATGTGTGTACCTATTTATAATACTTTTAATTAATAATATTCTGTGACTATCCAACACATCTTAATCGAAACCGTGTTTTACTAAACTTGAAAATACATTTGATGCGATTTGGCGATGTTCTGTCTATACGTATGTCCGTAAAATGCTTCGAACAAACAACACTGGACTTTGTCGGCTTGCAGTTACATCGGTCTGCAAACCTAGATTTAATTGTTAAATAAACCAAAAATTAAGTCAAATTTTATTGAATAAGAGCCTGTGCATTGTCATTTGACTGACTTCTAACGTCACTTACCGATGAAACGTAATTTCCGCTGTTTTATTGCAGCCAGGACCCTTTCTGCTGCGACAGGTTCTTACATCACATACTGTCATGCTAGTTAGTTATAAAAAAAATACTTATAACGCCCTAGAAACCACTTAAACCTATATAATGTATCGGCTTGCCAATTTGACGTTATGGGACTAACCGACGGTATGATTTGACATAAAGTGATCCAAATGTTAAGCTCATATGATTCCTCCTCTTTTATACTATCTCGATGTTTTATACATATATAGTAGGATAAAGTCATGTGCCTGGTCACATGTGATTTTGTATCATTTATTTCATTGCAATTCTAGTTGAACTGAAATTAATTCTGTATCATATTTATAGGTTATCGACGAAATTGAAAAAATTCTATGTGTAGTGGAAATGGCAGTACCACCACCTCGTACTCACGAATTGCTGCAAGAATTACGAGACATCAGCAGTATGGCAATGGAGCATTTTGACGAAAACATTCTGCCAAGTTTGAAGACACGTATTGAACAACCATCGTGTAAGTATATTGTATATGAACCATTTTATGATACTTATACCATTATTGCAACCTTCAGCATCAAAAATGTCCAAGTTAAATGTCCTTGTGCAGTGTACGTTGGCTAAGGATGTGAAGGATATGAAGAAACATAGCAAAATACACAAAATACAAATGTCTCAAATGCATGCCCATATGGAAAAAGTTAACAGACGGGTATGTATTATAAAATATTAATTTCTTTGACATCTACACACCCAGAACATTGCACTATGTTGTGCTTTTGATACGATATGTTGATTCATTAGTCAGTTCGAAAACTATTTCTATTTTATTGGTTGGGGCACATGGCGATATTTGGGGTAAAAAAAAACTGAAAAAGCTTATGACACACGTTGGAGAGTAGAACTCGATTCTAGGCACATGTCGGTGAACAAAAAAAATGATATGTCAGGGCAGACATCAAAGTAATTCAAGGTCAAATATTTCCAATCCGACAGATTGGAAACTCAAAATCGATTGTTGGCATATGTGGAACATGACGGTGTAAAAAATTATGTTGGACCAAAGACCGGAAAATTATTATATTTCAAATGTTCGAAAAACCAAAATTATTTGTAATTAGTAAGTGTATGGAATTTAATTCAAAACATAGGTTGATTTAAAGAAAGATAATATTATAATATATTTAGCACCCTGCACAGAATATGTCACCAGAAAGTAAAATTCATATATGTGACCTGGAATATAATAACCTAACTGTTCGTTTTTTTGTTTTGATAGTTGTGACCCGTGTGTGACCGGGGTTGGCCAACACATATTATACAGGATAATAATTTAAAAAGCGCCATTTGAAAACGTTAAAAAATGAATATTTTTGATTATTTTTGAAAACTTATTTTTGAAAACTGCTGTTATATTTGGATAAAAACATTAAAAAAACATTTACTCGGACAAGCAAACCAAAATTAGTTGTATGAACTATAATACAGTTGATTAATTAGTGACCTTAGATACGTATTCGACTGGCTGTATTAGATGAACCACATACAGCTGGAGATATTTCTGTAATACCTGTCGTCAGTTGGCATAGAAAACCAGTTGCAATACAAAGCATTTTTACTAGTATCAATACTAGAAATGGGGCAGACGCACGGTCCACTACACCGGTCTGCTCACTTTGTGTCTCAAATTCGTCCATTTCTGCGCATGACGTCACTGCGGGAAGGACGTTGACACGGACACCTAGGCAACCAAATACATCCTTAGTTTTTGACTTTTGTAGGTGATTTAGGTCAACAAGTTGACAACCATGCCAACGCTTTAATTGTCAAAAAGGCTTGAACGTCACAACAACATATTGTACTATGGCAACGAACGCTACTTCTCGCAATTACGTCAGCGCATAAATGCCATTACAACCGTGACAACAACAATTGGCTACTGAGGCAGTCATGGAATTAACGCCATACTAACGCTACTTCCGCTTCTTTCTCGCACTGACGTCACTTGTAGGCGTGGCCGATGCGCGTGAGCAGACCGTAGTGGATCGTGGGCAGACGTAATATGTCTGCGCGTTGTCTAGATGGGAAGATCGGCGTTTGGGGTACATCGCGGAATCGTCTAGATTGCCAATTTGTGTAGATCGCCGATTCGTGTAGACCGCCGAGGTTGGTAGGTGGCCGATCGAAGTATACAGCCGAAACAGACAGGTCGCCAAAGCCGGTAGTTAGCCCAAGTCGGTAGATGGCTGAAGTCGGTAGATTGCCGATCCGGGTAGATGGCCTATTGGCCATCTATTGGGTATCTATTGATAGCCGTGTGTAGTAAACCGCGAACATTTCCACTCTAATAGACAAAGTATGCCCACACGCCGAATGAGCTTTCGCGCAAATTGGTAGATTGTCCATCTATCCTACTGGTGCATGCATTAGATGATCGAAATTGATTGAGAAAAAATAAAACTAGTAAAAAAATTATCTTCAGCCGGACTGAAGTTAAAATAACCCATACCGTAAAATATTTAAAAAGAAAAACTAGTGAACCGTTTTTGCCTATTCACGAACTTGTCCTTACTTTTGAAGAGATAAGTTTGTATGCCGAATTTCAAATCAATTACTTCGAAATTACGGCAGTTATCATGTACACAGACGAACATAGCTACATTGATTAAGTTTCCAATGCTGATCAAATATATATATATATATATATATATATATATATATATATATATATATATATATATTTTGTTTAAGTTTACTTTAGCCTTGTAGATAATATTTAAAAACACAAACAACTTCATTTCAAATTGTTTATTTTCTTGGGTACTGTAGGCTTGGTCACATTTAACACATTCAAACTTATAACTAAAAGTCACAAGATACAACACATTAAAAATTATTTGCTCTGACGTTTCGACACTATTTGTGTCTTGATCACAGATAAACTGAAATATTCGTAAATAACTTTATACATTTTAATACGTACAACCAAGACAAACCACGTATGAAACTTGTTTCCAAAACAGGAACTCGTCTATCAACAATCTCCCACAAACCTTACGAATTCCTTAAAATACATTTTCTCCCCTTTTGTTACATGTTTGTAGGTAAAATTAGTTTGTAACAATTTAGCAAATTTAAATCAGATCTGTCGTTCACCGCGTCCTTTTGTTTTAAAATTTCTATGGTCTCCAACACACACCGAGCTTTTAAGTTATTCTGCTTTTGGAGCACTTTCACATCACTAAAGTTAAATTGATGTCCGGTATCTTGTTGGTGTTTTTTTAACGCTGTGATGTTTTTCGCGTATTTGTGCCCTTTCAAACGTTCCTCCAGAAGTTGCTCCGTCTGACCAACATACAGTTTTTTACAGCTGCAGGGAATCTGGTAGACACAGTGAGTTCTTCAATATTGGTGTCGGCGCTTTTAGTTTTGTGTACATTTTAGACAAGTTGTTAGTGTTTTTGTGAGCTACTGTTATGTTGAATGGTTTTAGTATGTGTCCTATCTTTTCAGATATTTGTCTAATGTAGGGAAGAGAGATATATTTCGTTTTCTCCGTGTGCGATTCTTCGTTGTGTTCTGGTGTTGCATCCTTGTTCTTTTTATTAGATATTTTTCTCTTTTTAATTATTTTTTCTATCAGATCTTTCGGGTAGTTGTTTTTCTGTAAAATGGTTCTTACTTTTTCTAATGCTTCATTTTGATATTGAGTACTCGTTACAAGTTGTACAAGTTGTATTTATCTGTGATCAAGACACAAATAGTGTCGAAACGTCAGAGCAAATAATTTTTAATGTGTTGTATCTTGTGACTTTTAGTTATAAGTTTTAATATGTTAAATGTGACCAAGCCTACAGTACCCAAGAAAATAAACAATTTGAAATAAAGTTGTTTGTGTTTTTTAATATATATATATATATATATATATATATATATATATATATATATATATATATATATATATATATATATATATATATATATATATATATATATATATAGTTGGATCTCTAATGGGAATTCGACGGGAGACTTAATAATGCTACAACTCTTCAATCATTAAGCCAAGCTTTCGGCGTATTTATTTACCGCCTTCTTCAGGGCACTATTAAAATTACAACAATTACTTACTAAACAACTACAATATTCTAACAATTTCACTTACATGGTATGTGAGGTTAAATAATAAAATGGACATCTTCACAACTAATATTCCCTACTCTGCATTTTTCGGCTCAATTGTCACAGCTTAATTGACATAGCCCTCCTTTTCAATCTTAATATAAAACACTGTTGCTGAAGGCGATGGACTTAAAACTGCAGGTGAACGAAATAACTATACTACCATCTTGTGGCATGTGTACTGATTTTTTTGTTTAAAATATGTGTTGCCAACATCCTGACCCCTCTATCCCCATCCACACAGAACCAGACTTGAATTTTAAAATGTGATTGCATCGTCAAACAAACTATTATCATTTTGACCATTTTCCGATTTATATTCTAAAAGGTAGGTGTAAATATTACTCAAATTTTGTATATCTGATCTTCTATTAATTGAGTCGTTAGTTTTATGTATGTGATACATCTCTAAAAAAGATCTTTTGAGGTAGTTAGTTTCCATGCTTAATATTTTGACTTCATTATAGTTTATTTTATGATCTTGTTCATTTATGTGTATTGCCAAAGAACATCTCTGCAAATTGTTTTTACTATCGCTCTTATGTCCAGCTATCCTACTTTTAACAAGTTGAGATGTTTGTCCCACATAATACATTTGACAATCCGAACATTGTAGCCGATAAACGATGAAAATTGGAACAACATCAGGGAATACGCAAATAACATGACTGAGGCACATTTTCTGGATTTGATAACCTTTGTGCTGGATAACAATTACTTTTCTTATAGAGATAGTTATTATCTACAGATTTTTGGCTGTGCCATGGGGTCAAAACTGAGTCCAATATTATCACAATACATTATGGATGCGTTGCTTGACGAATGTTTGCCAGAACTCTCCTTTGAGGTCCCCTTTGTGAAAAAATTTGTTGATGACCTGATTACGGCTGTGCCTGAAAGTGGTATTGATGAAATGCTGGAAACATTTAACAGATTTGACAAAAACTTAAAGTTTACGATCGAAAGAGAGGACAACAACAACGGAGTACCATTTCTTGATACAAGGGTGATCAGAGATGCTGAAGGTAATTTAAAATTAGACTGGTATCAGAAAGCCACGTCATCCAACAGATATATTAATTACCTTTCGCAACACGGAGTGGGAGTGAAGGTAAACTTTGTCAAGCTAATGAAAAAACGTATAACAGTTATCAGTCATGAACAATATTTATTAAAAAATTTAAGAAGGTTGGAAGCAGTTTTGATAGAGAACTCTTACCCAAGAGCACTAGTAACTAATTTGTTATATAGAACTTCAAATCGTCAAAATAACATAGTAATAGTAGATAATGACTTAAACAGGGCTCAGAATGTGAACATTTCAGAAAGCAGGAAGTATGGTTCAATGGTAGATGTAACTGACTTAACAAATAAAATTATAAGAATCTTCAAGCAAGAAAACATAATGATAGCTAAAAAAAGTATAAAAACAATCAACACAATTTTTAGTAAATTAAAAGATAAAACACCTCCTTTGCTTCAATCAAATGTCGTTTATCGGCTACAATGTTCGGATTGTCAAATGTATTATGTGGGACAAACATCTCAACTTGTTAAAAGTAGGATAGCTGGACATAAGAGCGATAGTAAAGACAATTTGCAGAGATGTTCTTTGGCAATACACATAAATGAACAAGATCATAAAATAAACTATAATGAAGTCAAAATATTAAGCATGGAAACTAACTACCTCAAAAGATCTTTTTTAGAGATGTATCACATACATAAAACTAACGACTCAATTAATAGAAGATCAGATATACAAAATTTGAGTAATATTTACACCTACCTTTTAGAATATAAATCGGAAAATGGTCAAAATGATAATAGTTTGTTTGAAGATGCAATCACATTTTAAAATTCAAGTCTGGTTCTGTGTGGATGGGGATAGAGGGGTCAGGATGTTGGCAACACATATTTTAAACAAAAAAATCAGTACACATGCCACAAGATGGTAGTATAGTTATTTCGTTCACCTGCAGTTTTAAGTCCATCGCCTTCAGCAACAGTGTTTTATATTAAGATTGAAAAGGAGGGCTATGTCAATTAAGCTGTGACAATTGAGCCGAAAAATGCAGAGTAGGGAATATTAGTTGTGAAGATGTCCATTTTATTATTTAACCTCACATACCATGTAAGTGAAATTGTTAGAATATTGTAGTTGTTTAGTAATTAATTGTTGTAATTTTAATAGTGCCCTGAAGAAGGCGGTAAATAAATACGCCGAAAGCTTGGCTTAATTATTGAAGAGTTGTAGCATTATTAAGTCTCCCGTCGAATTCCCATTAGAGATCCAACCTTAATTATTAACGAACGACAGTGACTCCTTGCATATATTATATATATATATATACACAGGGTGAGTTATTAGTATCCCGGCGGTCGATAGTCATCAAATCGTTTGAGAAAGAAAAAAATGTTTTATACAAGAGTTGTTTGACTCATTAGTTTCTATAATGTAAAATTATTTTCATTTATACAGGGTGTTTAGGCGTGACGGAAAGTCAGTACATTTTTTTAAATGGAACGCCCTGTATATCATACCATATTATGAATACTAAGGAAGTTGTCTTTCCAACTGTGTAAGTTGTACTTGTGTAAAGTAACTAGTTTCTGAGATATTCACTTGTTTGTCAAAAAATGGCAATTGCAGGCCTTTCTTAAAAACTACGTTATTACTACATTTTTGCAGATATTGTCCTAAAAATTTTGTCACATAATAACTGAACCCATAGCTAGATGCTGATGTCATGAAAAGTTAGATGCGCTATACAGGGTAATCGTAGCATGCACTAGTTATTAAACATTTTTAAATGAGTTTTTCTTGAGATTTTTTAAATGGACCACCCTGTATATTATTTGCTATATGAAATGTCCCTTAAGTTCTTTGTAATTTATATTCACTATATCGTATATCTATTTTTACTAGTTTTTGTGATATTTGGAATTTAAAGAGTAGTATGCTATTTAGTATCTTAATATTGCACTGTATACAGTGTGCTGGGTAGCATGATGTAAAATATTTAAAGGGTTATAGAAGAAGCGATTTAGAACCTATTTAACTAGATTTATTCATATAAAAAGTATTACGGTTATCAAGGTATTACACAATTTTATAAGTATGTTTTGCAATTTTTACAAACGTACAGCGAGCGAACCTGAGCACCTAGTACCTCCAGTTGGGCTCCGAAGTACAGTAGAACTCCAATTATCCGAATCAATTGGGACCGAACCCCAGCCGGATAATCGAAAATTCGGATAATTGGCTTTTTCCGAAAAAAGGTCTATTTTAATTAATTACTGTACGTTATGTTGAAAATTGGAGAAAAAACAATTTTTAAAGAGAAACAGCTTTTAATTATGAAAATTAATGAAAAGGTAACACTACGCTTATTTACAAGACTTATATGTATACACAGTACATTAGTACAGTATGTGCGTACCGTACTGTAAATAAAGTCATTGCTTCCTTGAACATCTCGGTCAAAGTAAGCTGTTTGTCTGTCGTCGTCCGTTTTCGGACAGCCAAGTCGCGCATCCGCTCGACAGTGAGAAGTTGCATGTGGTTACATTCGGGCTGACACTCCATGCACTTCAACGCCGTTTAAAGACTGGCAAATGCTTCACTAGCTGATGATCCCGTGTCTGCTTCAACTTCGACATTAGGGTGATCTTCTTCCTCGATACTTTCTTCTATCACACTTTCAATAATTTCATCATCATTTAGAATTTGACACTCAGGGTCTTGCGAATGACACACCATCTTCAGAAATAACTTCTGAACATCCAGGAATTTTCAAAAGATTGTTGGTGAATTCCTCATGTAACACGTCATCTTCATCTTCTCCTGTCTATTCCCTCTCCTTTTCTTAAGCGTTTTTTCCTTTTTCTTCTTTTCCTTCTCTTCTTCAGTTAATATGCCTTCCAACTTGTTCGACGCACGTCTTCACGTGACTGCCTTACCCAAGCTCCAAGCTTCTGCTACCATGTAAGCGCAATCTTTCAAATTAATTTTTTGTTGTGGTTAGCCGAACCACCTTGTTCGTCTCCGCCATCTACCAAAAGTTTCTTTAAAATTTGCCTTCTGTAATGGCATTTCATTGACTCGATAACACACTACTCATTCTTCATTTCCATTGGTTGCAATTGGTTGCAATAAGCTCGTGATGTGTGGCGGTAAAAAGATTGTTTTAAACAGGCTATTTTCTCTTTTCAACAATTCTTCAAAATAATCATCATTCGTTTTTTAATTCGTTTCCGTCCAAATTTTTTTTTGAAAATTCTAAATCGATTCGGATAATCGGCGATTCGGATAGTCGGAGTTCGGATAATTGGAGTTCTACTGTAAACCAGAAACAGTGTAATTCTAGGGGGACTATCGTGAAAAATTGTTCACTTGTGTGACAATTGTGCGGAGGCGTTTCATTGTAATAGTGTGTGCGATCATACACAAAAACAAACAGAAACGCTAAAACATGTCTTGATGAGCTACGTTTAGAACGGATTTTTATTCAGTACAAAAAAAAACCAACAATATCTACTTACTATTGTTAATTGATTTAAAATAAGTTATTTGTCTGGAGAGACAATTCAAATTTGGGATAATATGAATGATAGTATGAGTAATATTGATAATGTGAATGGATAGTAGGTTATTTGGAAGTGTTTTTAATAGTTTTTGTTTTGCTATGAATGAAAATCTGAGGCTAACGATGGCTATCAGTTTGTTTTTGTTGCATATTTGGTTTTTGTGTGTGAGCACATAAATCACATCAAAGAAGATCTGATTTTCAACACTCAGAAGTCAACAAATTTTCACGGTAGTTAACCTAAAAGTACAGGGTTTACTTTAGCAGTAATTTAAATCACGTGTTAGCCTGCCATGCGATAGACGGCAAAATATACCTACAAAATTTCATATAACATTGTTAATATGTTTATAACGGTAATACTTTGTATAAGGATTAAGCTGGTTAAACCGTTTCTAAATTATCTCTTCTATCGTCACTTGAAGACTTTAGATTAAACTACCAAATACCTTATTCACAGCAATATTAAAATTTACAATTGCATTACATTTTCGCTAAATTGCAAATGTCAGAAAAAATAGTAACATTTGGTGTATGACATACTAGATGTAAATTGGAGCGAAATGAAGGGTTATTACAACCAACACTTATTATACAGGGTGTTCCATTTAAAAACTCGAGAAAAAGCCATTTCAAAAACATCAAAATTTACTAAGTTCAATGAACAACCTGTATAGTGCATCTGATATCTTTAGATACTGTCATCCACCTACTGGCTTTGACTATTGTCTCACATAGTTTAAAGGCAAAATCGGCAAAAGTGTCCTGTTTACATAGTTTTTAAAAAGATCCTGCAACGCGTATGTTTTGGAAAAACAATGAAATATCTCTGAAACTATTAACGCTGTGACTTAGCAACATACACGGTTGGATAAACAAATTTAGTAGTATTCATAATATAATAAAATATACAGGACGTTCCATTTAAAAAAATGTCCATACTTTCCGTCACACCTAAATGCAACACCCTGTATAAATGAGAGTAAATTTACGTTATAGAAAATGGCGTGTCAAACAAGTTTTGTATAAAATATTTTTTTCTTTCTGGAACGATTTATTATCTATGGACCGCCGGGATACTAATAACTCACCCTGTGTTTCCACTACCTCTGTAGCTCAAATGGGAGAGCAGTCAACCGGAAATTGGAGGGGTCCTGGTTCAAATCCAGGCGGAGGTGCTTTTTCCAAAAATTATCCTCACCTGGATTAATTATCATTCGCTTCTTTAGTTGATTCTACATTACTGACGAGTTTACGTAATGAACCATTTTCCCTTGAATTTATTCATCTGTATGAGCCTTTAGCAATAAACATTTAGCGATTCCTAGTTACCAAACTTCCATCTTTCCCCAATAGGTAGCACGACGGGTTTGTTTAATTCGAAATTCGGCTTGCAAATCCTGAAGTGACTAATAAAACCTATAAATTTCCACTACCTCTGTAGCTCAAATGGGAGAGCAGTCAACCGGAAATTGGAGGGGTCCTGGTTCAAATCCAGGCGGAGGTGCTTTTTCCAAAAATTATCCTCACCTGGATTAATTATCATTCGCTTCTTTAGTTGATTATATATATATATATATATATACCGGGTGATTCAATTTCAAGGCTCACCATGGGGATCTCGCTTATTAGTGGAGATAGAGCCTATGTTTAAATTTGGCAAAGTTTCGTATTTTTGTGCTGATTAATTATCTGAAAAGAAATTTTAGCTATCATTTTTCATTTAAAAGATATCCGCAAAAAACTGAAATGTTAAGATATCGTTTTTAATTTTTTATTCAAAACCAAACGTAGCTAGACATTTGAAACAAAAACATTCTACAGCTACTTTTTAACAAGGAATGCAGTGTTATTTTCTAATTTGAAATAACATCAAAGATGGCTGCGTAACCATGGCCAACTTATGTTTTTCTTATGGGCGCCATGTTGAATTTTGGCATTTTCCGATAGTTGTGTTTTTTCTCATTTCCGCAATGTATAACATGTTGGCATTATTTTTTAAAATAATGGTGTAATAATCAAAAAACCTTCAGGTACCTAACTGAAGCTTGGTTACAGACCGCCGGACTCGTTGCCAAGCAACGTCAACAAAATGCACTTGGATCAAGCGGCGCGCTCAGCGTTTGGTTTGCCATTTAACCTAATAAACCTTAATTGTGGTTGATTGTGGATGTAAAATCCCGTTTACCAATAACGAAAAGCGTGATATGATAATGATTTATTATTGTCTCATTTTGTTTTTCTTATAGGTGCTATGTTGAATTTTGGCATTTTCCGACTGTCGTGGTTTATCTCATTTCCGCAATGTATAAGATGTTGGCATTATTTCTTATTAAAACAATGGTTTAATAATAAAAAATCTTTCTTCTTTTTCTCGTTGTTTGTCGTGCTTATCAGGTACCCAACTGGTGCTTGGTTACAGACCGCCGACGCCGGACTGGCCAGAGTGCTTTGGATTAAAAACATTCAGATTGTAAAAGAAGCAAGTTTATACAACAAAAAGCTTATTTTTTAAGTAAATGTTCAATTTGGTCGCCATTTTCTGGAAGGCATAAAACCGAGCCAGCTTTTCGACATGTTATGCTCTTCTAACTGTTCTTCCCGGAATAGCATTAAGCGCATTTGTTATTCGATCCCGCAGTTCCTCGATATTTCTGCGAATGTCGTGATAAATTTCGTCCTTCACAGTTCCCCATAGAAAATGGTCCAGACGACTTAAATCAGGGGATCTAGGAGGACTTTCCACCACTCCACCATTACCAATCCAGCGATTTGGGGTTTGTACGGTGTTTGCGGCAATTCCAAAGTAGAGGCTACTTCCCGCGTAGAAATCCGAGGATCGTCATTTGTCTAAAAACCAGTAGTTGAAGCATTGCAAATTATGGTAATCTAAAGTTTACCATTTCCAAAATATTTCTTTTTAATCGTTTTCAACATTTCCATGAGGATTATGAGAATTGCGGGGTTTACTAAACGATCCATGGCCGGCTAAATTTCTGTCCAATGTTAGGAATTTTGTACGATTGGGCATTTCCATGAGACAATAATAAACCCTTATCATACCCTTATCACACCTTCGTACATGTGTGATACCGAGTAGACGCATGTGTCTTGCTCTGTGCAAATTTGATAGTTATTTGTGGTTCAAGATGAGATTTACACCTGAAAATCTTAAGGAGATTGAGACTATGTTTACTGCATCTATTGAAACGCTTCTTGCCAACAAAAAGTTCATTGATGGCATAACTACAGCCGTAAAATCAGTGCTGGTCGACGAATTTAACGTCATGAAATGTCGAATGGAAGAAGTAAAAAAGGAGAACACCTGGCTAAGAGAAAAACTGAACGACTTAGAGCAGTATTCTAGGAGGCCCAGTCTTCGAGTATACGGAGTGAAGGAGGAAAAGGACGAGCATATAGAACACAAGATGTTGAAAATAATTGGAGAAGATTTGCAGCTTGAAGTTTCATCGGAGTTGGTTGATCGTTGTCACCGAGTGGGTTTGTTTGATAAGAAAAAGTGCCGCCCAGTGATTGTTAAGTTCGCTAATTATAAGACTCGTGAACTGGTGTACAAATCTAAGTCGAGACTGAAGGGTTCCGGCTACTTCATAAGCGAAGATTTAACGTCAAGAAAGTTTAAACTATTTAATCAAGTTTGTGATAAGTATGGTAAACGCAACTCATGGACTCATGATGGCAAGATTTTCGTAAAACTATTAAATTCAAAGAAAGTAATCATTAGATCAACGTTTGACATGGATAATTTACCACGTGATGAGCTTACAGCGTCCTTATCTCCCCAAAAAATCTAATTCATCTTATATTATATCAGTCATTGCTGTGTTTTGCAGTAATGTATTCTTGTGAAGCACAGAGTAGGGTTAAATTCTCTGCTACTTGTTTCAAATTAACTTAAGTTTTGATTTGTTATTTTGTTTATATCAGCTTTAATCTCTTTTATTTCTTTTTTTTTTGTACCCATTGAATATTTACGTTTTGTTTAGTTTATAGTTACAGATGTTCACGTTGGCACATCTGAATGCTCGATCAATATTAAATAAGATTGTTGAGATTTCTGAGTTGCTTGCTGTGTACGCGATAGATGTTTTTGCGGTGACGGAGACTTGGTTGAGTGGCGGGGTGTCTGATGAAAACATTTTGATTAATAATTACTCCATCATCAGACATGATAGAGAAGGTCACGGTGGGGGTGTAGCTATAATACATTAAATCTAATATACACTTTGAGTTTGTATATGCTCATGCCAGCCAGGCGATTGAAGTATTGTTGATAACCTTTGCTGACTGGGGTAGGAGCTCTCTGTTTGGTGTAGTTTACCGCCCTCCACGAGCGGGCGTTGGAGCTTTCTTGTCCGAATTGAATGAGTTGTTGTCTGATTACTATCTGGTGTATGATGATGTTATGCTGGTTGGAGATTTCAACGTTGATTTATTGCCTTTTAGTTCGGCATCGGCGGATCTATTGGGAATCCTTGAATCATTTAGCCTTAAACAAGTAGTGAAAGAACCAACCAGAGTCACGGGGAATTCGAGTACTCTTTTGGATCTTACTGTTGTTCCGGAGGACACAGATGTCACCGATTGTTGTGTCGTAGACGTCCATGGGCTGTCGGATCATTGTTTGACTGTCTGTAGTTTGCCGGGGCTAGGGTTACCAGATGAAAAAGTGAAGAAGGAGGACAATCAAGCTAAAAAAGGAGGACAATTAAGTTAAAAAGGAGGACACAAAACACAAAATAAAAAAAGTTTAATGTATGCAATAATGTCATATTCTACAACAAAAAAAGTAACTTTTGTTTTTGATTTTTAAATAAAACCTCTTCAAAATAAAAAATCTGATGTGGCCAGGCACATGACTTTATCATACTATATATAAAATTATTAGTTTAGCTGCATGAGATTCTATTTGATCGAGATCGGCCATGTCTGCATTAAAATAAAACTAGTAGAACTAGACAGATATGTCTATTAAAGCTGCGTTCGGATATTGTACTCCGTTGACATCGGGTACACCGTCAAAATGATACTTACGTGTTATTGGGTGTAAAAAGTGTAACGGTGTGCAATATACGAACGCAGCTTATATTGTGTCAAAACATTAGCGTTTGACACTAACTACTGTCATTCGAATCAAAATTTCTGATATATCATGGCTACTAGCTTTAATGCAGTACTACCGATCTCGATGAAATAGAATTTGCTCATGCAGCTACACTATTAATTGTACCAAAAAATGTCATAGTCATAAATTATTCGGAAGTTCCTCTTCTTTAATTTATTATTTAACTATTTCGACAAATTTCCAGAAATGGCGACTTATTTGCAAAATCTTTGAAAAATGCTAAGACTGAACCTCCAGTTCCTTTGGACCCTTTTCAACAGAAAGCTTTTCAGCTCTAAGTTTGGTCATGAAACTTCTAAATATGAAGTTTCGTCCCGATACCTTTAGTAGTTTATCCGGAATCGTCGCCACAAAAAAACGGGTACACACACACACACACGCATCCACACATCCACACACATCCACAAGACATATTTCCGCTAAAATCTCAAAAAAAATTTTTGGCACGATTACATTACGTTACATACTGCGTATGATAAAGTAAAAATAAATCTAATATAAACTTTTATAAAAAAGAAACGACAATAACGTCCATTTTGACAAAATATGTGACCAGATTTGTTCATATTTTTCAGATTTGCCCATTTTTAACAATAGATCTTCCTTTTTTAAAAGAACTATAAAAGTCCTTGCAGTGCATTGCTTTGTTGTACTGTAGTACTATCAACGCCTTCACTGACTCCACAGTAAATTTATTGCGCTCTTTCGTTCACTGTGCATTTATTAGTGAAAAACCCCTTTCAACATTTGCGTTATGAGCAGAAATACAAAAATAAAATTCACAGATTTTAAGCAGTTCCGAAGACCAATCAATACTTGGACATGATGTAAAAAAGATCCTCCATTGCTCATTCGGTCTATGCTTTTGGAAAAATTGACACCCTTCCTTTTCGGATTTGAGGAAAGAAATAAGGTTCTGAAATTGGTCGTATACTTTTACATCATCAATAATGATGCCTCTTTTCTTTATGCATGGAAATAAATCTTCATATGTGTACTTTTCGTAATCACAAAGATTCATCCATGCAAAACATTTCAGTTCTTCTAACTGACGTATCCATTTTTCTAAGTACTGCAAAGATGCTTTGTAGACCTGTTGAAAATCGTTGCAAATAATTTGTGTTTCTTCGTTGGAAATATTTGCTTCACGAAGAAGTTGTGTAACTGTTAAGGGAACAAATTTGTCTCTAATTCTGTTTCTTAGCATAGACAAGATTGTTTCCAAGATGTTGGTAACTTCCACCACTGAATTGTCTTCCCGCTCCACAATTTCCAAGTTTGACTGGAAAACTGCCTGAGTGTGTAAAACATAAATAAGCTTTCGAATACGGATTTTCAAAAAACATCTTCAACGCGAAAGGCGGCTGATTTTGTGATAAAAAATATTCTTTGAGAGCGGTCTCATGTAAAATCCCAGACGCTTAGCAAACTTTTCTTGGCGCCTGGGATTCTTTTTAAAAAGGAGGACATTTTTAGGGAAATGGAGGACGCCATATTTTAACTAAAAAAGGAGGACATGTCCTCCATTTGGATACCATATGGTATCCCTAGCCGGGGCCTAGTGTGGTTTCGATTACAGTTCCTCGTTCTGTTAGGGACTTCCGTTTCTTTGATCAGGATTTGTTTTATGCTGATTTGTGTTCTATGCAGTGGATCAACATGACATATTTACATGATATTGACGATAAATTATCATATTTTAACAACAGCATTCTAATGTTGTTTGATAGACATGCACCGGGGATGGAATGTAGACCTAATGCGGTTGCAAAACCCTGGTTGACCGACAATGTTCGGTATATGATAACATTGCGCGATAAGGCATTAGCAAAGTTTAGAAGAACACGTCATCCGTCGCATTGGACGTATTATAAGTCACTTCGCAATTTGGTTACTTCTGCAATTAAGAGTGAGAAGCGGGCATATCTAAATTCTAGATGTGCGAATCTGGGGACTAAAAGTATGTGTCAGGGTTTGCGGAATGTTGGTATTATCAGGAATGTTGAGAGATCATTGCCAGTACATTTGAGTGATGTTAATGATATCAATGACTACTTTTGCTCAGTTACTGGAGAGGGGGGTCAGTTAGATGAACATATGTTAAATTTTTATTCAGGCAACAGAATAAATTGGGAGACTCACTTTTCTTTTCGGGATGTTACGGAGGATGAGGTCAACGATGCAATCTGCAGGATCAAGTCTCAGTCTGTTGGACTTGACGGGATTTCTGTAAGGATGCATTGTATTATATTGTATTGTCTCCCCTTCTTGCTGCCGTATGTTTGCCATATTTTGAATTTTTGTTTGCAAAATGGCGCGTTTCCGAATTCGTGGAAGGAAGGAAAAATTATACCTGTACCAAAAGTTTCTGTACCATCTCAATATGGAGATCTTCGCCCGATAACGATATTGCCTGTACTATCGAAGGTTTTGGAGAAGATTATTGATCGGCAAATAAGAGAATATTTGCTGGTTACTCCTATTTTGCCTCAGTTTCAGTCTGGTTTCCGCAAGGGATATAGTTGTCAGACTGCGCTATCTGTGGTTACCGATGACATAATGCGTGCTACAGACGATAATAAACTTACCGTGCTAGTCCTTTTAGACTTTTCGAAGGCATTCGATACTATTAATCATTCACTAATGTTGATAATACTGGAATATTTGGGGTTTGACGCTGTGTCATTGGTATTTTTCGACAGTTATTTGACTGGAAGATCGCAAAGGGTTGCGGTCGGTGACGCTGTTTCCAGGGGGAACTTGGTGAGGTCCGGAGTTCCTCAGGGAAGTATATTGGGGCCGGTCTTGTTCTCTCTCTATACGTCCCAATTATTTGTGTTATCCAGTACCCAGTGCTGTTATCATATGTATGCTGACGACACTCAGCTTTATTCATCATTTTACGAGGCCGATGTTCTTGGAGCTGTCGATAAGATTAACTCTGATCTGAGCAGGTTATGTGATGTGTCAACAAGGCATGCATTGCGAATTAATCCAGCAAAGTGAAGCTATATGGTGTTTGGAAAGCGGAGGTTGAGGCAGACTTTGGATGGACGTATCGAGATTTTCGTGGACGGTGCACGTTTGGACAGAAAGGAATGTGCGAAGAACTTGGGCATACAGTGCGTTCATTTCAAAACTTCCCACCAGGAATAACTTTTGTCATAATGACGTCACAATATTGAACAAAAACACGTCAATTTTTACTTGAAGGGGAATTTTAAAACTAGTTCTAATCTAATCATAGGTCCCACCCCTTCACCCCCATCCATCCCTACTTTCGATTTTTAAATGGGGCTACCTATCTTCATATACCTCATTTTAAAGGGGATAAAAATGTCTATTCACTCATAAAAAAATAAAATAAATCGGATACTCCATTTCCGAGATAGAGTTGAAAGCATATCATTTAATTTTATCGAGGTACCCTAGCTCTCACATACGACAGATAGTGTATTCTGTAAATTACCATGGTTACTATTATGACATTTCCTAGAACACGTTATAAAATCGAGCTTGATCGAGTTATATTCGATTGTTAAAATCTAGTATAAAGTATTTAGATCATTTTAGGAAGATGGTTTATACCTTAGAAGAAAGAGTAGATATAATTCTGATTTACGCCGGTGAAAATCGTTGTGCTCGTCGGGCGGCTAGAGTTTTCAACGAAGTATCCCGATACAAATGTAAGCCATCGTTATGTAATTGATTTGGTTCAAAAATTTCTTGACACTGGTTCAGTAGAAAATAAGAACAACAAGCAACCGAGAGTTATGGTAGAAGGAGCACAAATTGAAGTTGTTGGTCATTTTGCAATGGATCCAAGGACATCTATAAGAAAAGTTGCTGCGCAAACTCAAATATCTCTTGGTTCCGTACATAAAACATTAAAATTAAATAAATTCTTTCCTTACTAGACGCAAATACATCAACGGCTCGCTGAAGACGATTTTGATAGGAGGATTGAGTTTTGTGAGCAGATTACACAGAGAATCACTGATGATCCAAATCTATTAAAAAATATCTGCTTCAGTGACGAATCGACATTCTATTTGAACGGGTTTGTCAACAAAAATAATTGTAGATACTGGGACACTGAAAATCCACATGTGTTTCGGGAAGACCATACACAATACCCTCAGAAGGTCAATGTGTGGGCTGGTATTCTAGGGGATGAAATAATCGGTCCTATTTTTATTGAAGAAAATCTCACAGGCCAGGTTTATCTGGAGCTCTTGGAGAATGTGATAACTCCACTTATAATTCAATCTTTGTTGTCCAAGTTGATGAAGAAGGACGCCAATTCCTCAATGAAGAAAAACTGCATTTCCAACAAGACGGAGCCCCTCCACATTATGCACTTCCTGTGAGAGAATGGTTAAATGAAAGGTTTTATGGGAAGTGGATAGGAAGAAGAGGGACCCTAGAATGGCCAGCAAGATCCCCGGACTTAACGCCACTTGATTTTTTCCTCTGGGGTCATTTAAAAACTCAAGTTTTCAAAACGCCGCTAGAAGATTTAGATGATCTCAAAGTTCGGATAACCCGAGAGTGCCGGCAGATATCCCGAGAAACATTTAGAAAAGTGCGACGTGCCTTTGAGAATAGACTTTATTTATGCTTAGAAAAAAATGGAGCACATTTTGAACAGCTTATAAACTAATTGATAAAAATTACATCGTTGTTATTAGTTATTTTTACAAAATAAACAGTATCCGAATTATGACGTGAATAATAATTTCACGATGTTGCTTCTTCTATGATATTAAATGCAGTTATCACATTTAAAAATGAAAAGATTGTTTCATCCCCTCTAAATGATGGTAGTTTCATTTATAAATCGAAAGTGGGGTTGGCTAGCTGTGAAGGGGTTAGAACCAAAATATATTAGATATAATTAATTAAAATTGCCCTTGAGGACAGGAATTTTGAAGTTTCCATTTAAGCTTCTAGAAAAAACTGTTTTTTCGGTTTATGAAAAAAATTCTGTACGTTTTGCCAATTCGTGCCAAACCGTTATTGGTTTTTTAGCAGAGTTAACTGAAAGCGTGGACCTGAAGTTTAAAACTTTTAAGAGAAAAACATGCAAAAATTCTGCAAAGTGGCATTTCCTTTCTGTCAAAAATAGAACGTTAACTCTTACTTTATTTGTTCTATCTCAGAAACGAATAAACCGATTTAATTTATTTTATGAGTGAATAGACATTTTTATCCTCGTTAAAATGAGGTATATGAAGATAGGTAGTCCCATTTGAAAATCGAAAGTAGGGGTGGCTGGGGGTGAAGGGGTGGGACCTTTGATTAGATTAGAACTAGTTTTAAAGTTCCCCCTTTAAATAAAAATTGACGTGTTCTAAATATCGTGACGTCATTATGTCAAAAGTTATTCCGGGTGGGAAGTTTTGAAATGAACGCACTGTATATTTGGACACTGACATGCGATTTAAAACGCACATAAACAATTGTATTAAAAATGCTTATTGTAGTCTCAAGTCACTATACCCACACAGGGGTGTCCTAACAGAAAGTGTTAAGAGATACTTGTCGAACACGTTTGTGCTGTGTCATTTTAATTATTGCGATACCATTATTGGTCCATGTTTGGATAGTGTTGATCGCCGAAGGGTGCAGGTTGTCCAGAATAGGTGTGTTAGGTTTGTCCATTGTCTGTCACGCAGGACTGGTGTTACACAGAGGCGGCGAGCGATGGGCTGGCTGTCAATGGCTGAGCGAAGGGATTTGCATTTCGTGTTATTTGTATACAAGATTTTAATTACCGGTACCCCACCGTATCTTCTAGAGAGGCTTAAATATAGAACCGATGTCCATAGCGTCAATGTTAGACGTAAGAATCTTTTGGATGTGCCTCGTCACTTGACACAATTTTATAAGCGATCGTTTAGCTACAACGCGGCGCGTTACTGGAATGCAGTACGTTTTAATGGGGTCTGGTCCACGATTTCGACTTTTAGGGAGCAACTCAGAAAATCTATTTTTTATGGCTTATATTATGTTGAGCAGAGTGCGTTTGTTTCTTTTATTGGTGGTGGTAGTATAGTTATAATAGTATCAATTGTGGCTCCCTGGAAGACCAGGATGCCATTGGCTAGCCTGAAGGGAGTCCATTTGTTTCGCATCTATGTTTTGTTAATTATAATTATGTTTTAGTATTATATTTGCAAATGGCGATTCAATAAATGATTTAAAATATTGTGACATTCTCAAATGTGGCTACCCCTTTGTGGGTAATCACATTAACGTCTTCGCATCTTCTTATGGGGCTGTAGCGGAGATGGTAGCTTCCCCGAGGGGATAAATACGCTCACAACGTTTTAACAATTGATTTATTTCGTAGTCTTACAAATGTGTGGTTCTTAATAACTGGTTCTTAATAACTACTTCTTAATAACTGGTAACAATACAAAATGGTTTCATCTTTTATAGTGGTTCTCCAAGGTACCGGGCGCTAGCCGACCTTCCTGGTGCCGGCTTATGTTTGTTGTTTTATCGTTGCACATTCCTAGAACAAGGTTCCCAAAACACAAACTAACCTCGCGACTGATTATGTTTTATGCTCTGAATAACCCTATCTGACACTCCCCTTTCTACAAAAAGACATTGCCCTCAATGTCAGTGACAATGGGCTGACTGATGCAACAAACTGCGCCACCAAGAAGCTCGAACTTTTCCTTTGGTATCTGAGACCACACAATAAAAGAGAGGAGTACATGTACATAAAAAAAAATTACAACCTATCAACATAACTCTGAAAAAAAAACAACGCATATTCAAAATCAAACAATACTTATACTTCTATAAATACTTTTCATTTTCATACATACATAAATACATCAATACATTCATCCGCCTGTTTAAAATCTGTGTTCTGGTGCTTATAGTCACAATTATCCGCTTCTGACATTTTACGTGATCCTCCATTTCTCTTATATACTTTTCAACTAAGTATTTTCCATAATTCTCCTAATTATGTCATCATTTCCTGATTAATTCTTCTGATTAATCAGTAACATTATCATTTCATAGCCGCCCAGGCCATGAAATCTGCAAGTGTCATTATCCAAAATGTCGCTGCAGTCCCAAGAAACTTTAAAACATTCATAAAATTCAGATAATAAAAAAATAACGCTTGTGAGTCTGGATAAGTTGTATTTCTCTTTACATTTGTATGTTGCCGACGTTTCGCTGGTCGTTCTCCAGCTTCTTCAGGGCCTATAAAACAATAATTAAATCGTACAGAAAACAATTACAGGACACATAGTTCTCGAGTTACTCACTTCATACGAGGTAGAGATCGTCTTAGTACATAAATTGCGACTCATACATTACGGGGTTATAATTAAAATGGTACAATAAAATTCTGCTGACTACTGCACGTAGGGCATACATAGGGTGTTAAAACAAAACAACCCTATAGGCTCAACACAATAAAAATGTTATAACAATGGCGCTACGTTTTTGGACAGACCTTGGTGGCGTACAAACGGTGTATCCTACAACTAAACGACCCTGTCGGTAAAAGAGCACACTAACAAACTTACGCGTCGGTAAGTGGTAACCCATGACAAAGACAGAGGGCGCCACAAAGTAAATAAATACTATTGACATAACCTAGCATGTTGACTAGCTAAGAAAACAAACACACACGGGCGAAATTACCCTCACGATTAGGTTCCGTTCAATCTACAAACAAGAGCGGAATACACTGTCGTGACCAAGTGGCCGTCGACGTCGGACTGCAGGTCCTCATAAAATTATCAGAGCAGAATTTTGTTACGACAAACAATGCCATCAATTTGCAGATTTCTTATTATTGTTGCATTCATACACCTAATTGTTTAATAACAAATATCTATTTTTGTTTAAAACATTCATTCGATTCCCATAGTGGCGTTGGCGTCACATTTCATCACGTACACTTGACCTCTATTTGTTGACTAGGCATTATGATACAAAAAGTCTTTGCACTCTATTCTGCAAAAACGTATATCATAAAATAAATGTTTTCATTTTGGTAATGGTGTCCTACTTTTAACTTACTTAGCCTAGAATAATACGTGTTTTATCAAATTACTTTACATGCACTTATAATAACTATACTAAATACCTTTACTTATACGATCTGACCATAGGTCGAGCACCTGATGTTGAGAAACGTTACTTTTTTCATCTTTAGGCTCCTTCCTGTAGTCGTTCTGTCCGAATATTGCTGCTTGATCTGATGGAAATTGACATCTATCCATCTTTTTCTGGTTCTGTCGGCAGACAGAACACACCTCCATGTTCCATTGAGATGAAAAATTTTTCTAGATTGCTTCTTTCTTCTTTGTTGCTTCTTCTTCTTTCTTCTTTGTTGCTTCTTTTTCTTTCTGCTTGCTCGCTTCTTGTTCTTTCTTCATCGCTTCTGCTTCTTTCATCTTTGTTGCGTCTTCTATTTTCTTCTTCGTGGTCGCTTTCCTTGCTAGACATTATGACTTGGTTGGGTTCTTCTTCCGTTGTCGGTGATGTTAATTTTGAACCGCTTCTAGTGTTTACCATCGGGATAACGGCGTCTCCACCATTGTGACATTCTCAAATGTGGCTACCCCTTTGTGGGTAATCACATTAACGTCTTCGCATCTTCTTATGGGGTGTAGCGGAGATGGTAGCTTCCCCGAGGGGATAAATACGCTCACGACAGTTAAACAATCGATTTATTTCGTAGTCTTACAAATGAGTGGTTTTTAATAACTGCTTCTTAATAACTGGTTCTTAATAACTACTTCTTAAGTGGCGGGTCCAACAGCTGATCGACAGAGGCTTGGCTGTTTTTGATAAGTTTAGAGAAATCAGTCGAGAATTGGTCTTTGCGTGGGGATGTCGACGTTTTCGCTAAAGCTACTTTGGAACAAGATAGACTTTGATGACGTGCGGTCAACAGTATATGATCTAACGTCTTTAACGCTGTTTCAATTTATTTTTACACACGTAAGCAGGCTGTCTAGTGATTTTACAACGTTGCCAACATAACATGGTAGCTCTAAAAATTACTGTGATAAATTGTTGACATAACCGTGACATAACCTATGTGGAGAATGTGAGATATTTATCATATATTTATATGATAAATAACTTCAACATTTGTCTACGGTTTATGAAGTGATATATGCAAAAACACACGTACTATGAATATGTGGAATATTTGAAAGTGTATCGAGATTATGCGCGCATATACATTTATACCTCCTAAAAAACAAACCCCGTACCAATAACTTTGGTCACAGATTACTTACTCTTGGTACGATAGATTATGCACTCATTTCTCAGCCGATAATACACTTATGCCTAGCTACTGAAAAACAAATACATATCGACCCATGCAACGAAGACTATCGTAACTAACAAACTCAATGTAGTTACTATAATCTTTGTTGCATGGGTCGATATTACATATATATGTACATCCACAGCACAGGGATCTGATGACGTGTAAGAAAAACAAAACAGTTAATAAGTTATTCTTTATTTACCAATTTGTAATTCATATATTATTTATAAAAGACAATTCAACTACATAAGCTTTATAATATTATATAGCTTTATTAATATTATATTATAATATCAAAATCACAAAAATGTTGATCCTCGCTATCATGAGACCACACGCATACGGGTCGTAATGCTTGTTCGGTTCTTCGGGGCTAATTGCAATACTATCTGCGGTTTGTTGTGTTAAACGTAATTCTCCATACACTTTGCACTTGAGAAGAAAAACATCTGGAGTCAGTGGTTGACAAGTCGACTATGTCCCATTATACATTTCTCATATAATAATGTTATAGACGTCTTCCAGTAATATTACCAAAAAATTTGATAAAAAATCGGTAATCTTCAGCATACCTCGATAATTTTATTGTCAGTTCATGGAAATTATGAAAATTAGTAATCACATCTCTTGCCTAGAAATCCTCTTCGATCAACAAAATAGTACGTAAGGATTTTGATTCCTCGTAATGTGATTTGAATCTAATTACAAAACCCGTAATGAGCTATCTGCATCATACCATACTTGGAGCTTGAATTCTCTGGTAGTAGAATGGATAAAACAACACTGTTTATATGTATATTCTGCTAACTAACCTAACAATTGAAAAGGAAATTTTAAAAAACAATAGTATACTTCTTTAGGCACAAACCTGATTGATGTCTGATATAATAGTAGAATTTTTATGTAATCTCCTAATTTCGATTAGAATACTTCTTTGTGCAGTGTCCCCAAGTTTTCTACATTTTCAGATTATATCGGATTTGTAGGTTAGAACTCTCGAAATCTGTCCCAGTAAATATAAATGTGAATTTTAGCGAGTAACAGCCTTTTTTTGTGGTATATGGTAGATAGAGATAGACCCATTACTATTATCTTCGTCTAATGACGACTAGTTCTCGAGAACATCCTAGATGGACACACTGTTCAGACTCGGACATGGATGGAAAAATTGGGAAAATACGACGCCGATTCTTCAAAGGTGTGGCTTTATTTCTTTTCATTTATTGGATTTTTTTCAAATTGTACATTGACATAAAGTGGAACTACTGCGGCGCATCGCAAAAATACATAATTGAAATGTTATTCCTGAAATCAGGATATCACCCGTCCTCCAATTATACGTCTATCTTTGAGCAGCAATTGTATAAAATTGGGCATGGGTATAATAAATATGGAGATGTGGCGCACTAGAATAGTTAATTCAGATTGTTGTAATCTTATAAGATGCTATCATTATTCAATAATTAACCCACAGGAGCATTGAACCGTTTGAATAATTGGACCAATAGGGGACCATCAGAGCTGAGCAGAACAGACCTGAAGTTAGGCTGAACCAGCCTCTTAATAACTGGTAACAATACAAAATGGTTTCATCTTTTATAGTGGTTCTCCAAGGTACCGGGCGCTAGCCGACCTTCCTGGTGCCGGCTTATGTTTGTTGTTTTATCGTTGCACATTCCTAGAACAAGGTTCCAAAACACAAACTAACCTCGCGACTGATTATGTTTTATGCTCTGAATAACCCTATGTGACAATATCATGCTTTTCGTTAATGGTAAACGGCATTTTACATCCACAATCAACCACAATTAAGGTTTATTTGGTTAAATGGTAAACCCAACGCTGAGCGCGCCGCTTGATCCAAGTGCATTTTGTTGACGTTGCTTGGCAACGAGTCCGGCGGTCTGTACGCAAGCTCCAGTTAGGTACCTGAAGATTTTTTGATTATTACACCATTATTTTAAAAAATAATGCCAACATGTTATACATTGCGGAAATGAGAAAAAATACGACTATCGGAAAATGCCAAAATTCAACATGGCGCCCATAAGAAAAACAAAAGTTGGCCATGCTTACGCAGCCATCTTTGATGTTATTTCAAATTAGAAAATAACACTGCATTCCTTGTTAAAAAGTAGCTGTAGAATGTTTTTGTTTCAAATGTCTAGCTACGTTTGGTTTTCAATAAAAAATTAAAAACGATATCTTAACATTTCAGTTTTTTGCGGATATCTTTAAAATGAAAAGTGATAGCTAAAATTTCTTTTTAGATAATTGATCAGCACAAAAATACGAAACTTTGCCAAATCCACTAATAAGCGAGATCCCCATGGTGAGGCTCGAAATTGAATCACCCGGTATATATAGGGTGTCCGGTAAAGGTATTCCGAAAATTAGTAAGCTGATAGAGGTGGTCACTGCCATTACAAAAGTGTATATGCACTTTTGGCTTTCGACGCTTCATTAAAAAGTTATAGATTTTTTATTTTTCAGTTTTATAGTCCCTTAAAAAATAACTAATAATTACAAAGTCGGCGTTGTTTATTTAACAGAAACAAAGAACACTTACAAATAACAAAAATAAATAAAAGACTTTTGCAAATACTGGCCAAAATGTTTATTTAACAGAAAAAAAATTTACAAATAACAAAAATAAATAAGTTTTGCAAATACTTCTCAAAATGTTGCCCATCCATGTAAATTCACATTTCAGTACGTCTTCCCAAATCCTGCCGGACTCTTTGAAAAGTTTCAGGTGTTTCTCGAATGCGATTTCAGGCACCATTTATTTGCTGTAGCAGACATGTACTGCTGAACTGCACTAAACATACTTATAAAATTGTGTAATACCTTGATAACCGTAATACTTTTTATATGAATAAATCTAGTTAAATAGGTTCTAAATGGCTTCTTCTATAACCCTTTAAATATTTTACATCATGATACCCACCACACTGTAGACAGAGCAATATTAAGATACTAAATAGCATACTAGTCTTTAATTTACAAATATCACAAAAACCAGTAAAAATAGATATACGAATAGTGAATATAAATTACAAAGAACTTAAGGGACATTTCAATTAGCAAATAATATATAGGCTGTTCCATTTAAAAAATTCAAGAAAAAGCTATTTAAAAATGTTTAAACACTAGTGCATGCTACGATCACCCTGTATACCGCATCTAATTTTTCATGACATCAGAATCTAGCTATGGGTTTAGTTATTATGTGATAAAATTTTTAGGACAATATCTGCAAAAATGTAGTATTAACGTAGTTTTTAAGAAAGGCCTGCAATTGCCAATATTTTGACAAACAATTGAATATCTCAGAAACTATTTATTCTACACAGGTACAACTTACACAGTTGGAAAGACAACTTCCTTAGTATTCATAATATGGTATGATATACAGGGCGTGCAATTTAAAAAAATGTACTGACTTTCCGTCACGCCTAAATGCAACACCCTGTATAAATGAAAATAAGTTTACGTTATAGAAAGTAATGAGTCAAACAACTCTTGTATAAAACATTTTTTTCTTTATCAACTGGTTGATGACTATCGATCGCCGGGATACTAATAACTCACCCTGTATATATAAGGAGAAAGATATTTGTCGGGCAATTCCGTCATACGAAGATCGAAGCATCCGTAGACACAGTTTTTCGGACTATTAGTCCTTATCAGTACGGTATACCCAAGGAGCAAAATAGATACTTGGTCACCCCCTGTAGGTCTGCATTTGAGTGTTTTTTCCATTGAGTGTCCATTTTGCTCCTTGGCTATACCGTACTGATGAGGATGAAGATGTTATCTGTCGAATAATCAGGGTGTGGCCATTGGGTACCCGTGAAAAAAATGACTCACTGGCCAAAAACCAATTAAATCACGCTAGAGGGCGCCAGTAATGCAATGTCGGCCAAAGTCGATTTAGTTAGTGTTTATTTGACAATTTTCGACTATTTTCACCAATTCATAGCCACCTAAATTAATAAACAAAAAAGGTATTTTTGCGTTGCCTTGGTGATAAAAATTTACGATCGATATGTTTTTGTGTTGAGAATGCCATCCTGATTGAAAATATCACACAAAGAAAATAGGGTGCCATTTCAAATTTTAAAGATGACGGCATATCCGGAAAAACCGGATTCATATTAGCCTTAAGTGTATCCCAAAGAATAGCATTTTTTGTCTATTAACATTTTCCCAAATTTCATTCGTCCAGCTTTATAAACAAACAAAAATAAACGGGAGTACCTATGCCGTAGGTCACCCGGTATATTCCCATGGCTAACCTTGGAATAACCAGTAACTTTATATCCTGGAATTTTTATTTAATGATAACTTTGTGCTGCAGGTTAAAAGGACGTGCGTTCGAATTAAGTCCCAATCCATGAAGTTAAGAGATCAGGGACGCCGAATTCATGAGCAGTCAGTGAAGATACAAGAGCAAGAAGCAACCATTGCAGATATGCGAAAACAAATGGACGAATGGGAGCAAAGATTTTCTGAATTAACTGCTGAACTTAGGGCAAGAGATGATTGCATGACAAAAGCTCCTACATCTTTGTTAGATTATACCCAACCTACTACCAGATTCCACCTTCCTAACATTATGCCACGCAAGGCGCAAGTACTTCCTAAAACCTTTACCATATTTCAAGCAGAGTTGGAACGCAAAAGAAAATGTTGTTCACCAATTGAACTGCATGCAAAGCTGGCAAGAGTCACAACAATTAAAACTCCATTGCAAACTGTTGACCCACAGCTGCAAAATATACATGTTACCACAATAGGGCTTCAGAATAACATCAACGAAACAGATAATCGAGGATCTCTATTAAAGAAAAATGATAAAGGAACGTTTTTGAGCAATTCAATTGAAGTTGTGATCAAAAATCCACTGACAAGTATAAAATCACGTAAACGTAAAATAACACAAGATATTGACTTAAATTAACAATATCAGAGATATTCAATAATGTGTTATGATTCTAATAACTTGTAAAAAGAATATAAGTAACTATAACTAAATATAAGTATAGAAAAAAAATGACAACTTGAAAGCTGGTAGCTATAAAAAAACAGGTAGTGAAATAATACAGGTTGTATTAAAAGAAATCGAACAAGCCATAATATGGTTGTTAATTAACTGATTGATATGTACCAAAACATAGATGTAGAAAAACTAGAAACTTTTTAGTCCGAGTATGTGTTTAACGTAATGTGTCAGAAACACCTATGCCCATTCCACTCACAGTATCCACGTTCCCCAGAGTTATCAATATTTGGCATTTTTCCATTGTCCTTTAAATTACTTATCAATTCGAATGTAATACGATTGTAATTGCGATTTCATTTAGCATTAATTTTGGCCACGATTACACGAGAACTCCCAGTTGTCACCAATTGAAATGCAACGGCTATTAGAATTGTTCTATAAGAACAATAAACTAAACACCTATATAATAAACATTGGTCCTCAGATGCCCAGTCCGTGAATCTAAAATAAAGGACGACAAAGTTTTAAAACTTGGCGGACTGGAACTTCTGGCAAATGTATTTGTTAGCCAACGCCGCTATCTTGGAATAACAATGCATGTTATTTTTTTTGGCGTTTGTACACTCATTATGCAGGCTGTATAAAAAACAAAACATAATTTTTAATCATCCGATTTATGCAAAACAAAAATAATCAAAATAAAATAAAATAATTCCTTATTTTGCAGTATATACTAGTGGAAGTTCAATTCCCATAGCTACAAATTTTTTTAACTTTTAATTTTTTTCCAATTAGACGATACATTTTTTCCTCCAAAATTTAGTAGATTTATTTTTTTATGAACATAAAATATTGTACTTGTAATAATTTTAAAATATAACTCTGGTAAAAGTGGATATTGTGGATGAAGAGCGCATAGGTGGTAACAGTACAAAGTTTCATGTTTACTTTGAGACCGTTTTGAAGTTTCTTGCACACTGGGTGAAGCCTGTACAAAATTAATAAAATTGCCTTGACTTTTCAAAAACCTTATGTGCTCTTTTATATATATATATATATAATAAAATTGGTAACGGGAATTTGACAGGATAAATAAAGAACTGCTCTTTTTACATACGTCAAGCTTTCTGTGAGTTTAATTTTTTCACCTTCATCAGGACCTAAAGTTACAACAAATTAAAAATTAGGAAACAATACACCCCACACAATCGCAACTTACTATGTAAGCGAGGTTTCTATTAGCGCATACAACTCCATGAACCCTACACTATAATACAACGGAAAACATCCAGCAACTGCGTACAATTTAAAACTCTAAAATCACGGTCCAAACGCCTCACAACCATACGTACATGCTCTTGAACTCAGACTGACGCTCTCGCACTAACCGCCCAGCCAAAGGAACCACACTCGATGACAGCGCCCTCTAGTTCAACGCAAAATCGCGCGTGAATGGATATTTGAAAATTTAAAAGTAAAGTTGACGTACCTAAAATGTTATCGCTTCTTCGAACAACGTATTATTTGAGTTGGAATTTTCTTTATTTAATTCTAACAGGTATGTGTACACAGCACTTATGTCATGTGTATCAGCTCTCTTATTTATGGTGTTATCTGTTGTGTAGATATGGTACATCTCAAGGAAGGTACGCTTGATGTAGTTAGCCTCCCTGTCCAATATCTGCGCATCTTCATAGTTAATTCTGTGATCCTCGGAATTCACATGAGCCGCCAACATGCATCTCTCTTGTTGGTGTTTAGCATCACTTTTATGCCCAGCTATCCTGCTCTTTAGGAGTTGGGATGTTTGTCCTATGTAATACTTCTGGCAATCTCTACACTGCAATTTATAAACAATGTTAGATTGAGACATTGTTGGTATTTTGTCTTTTAGCTTAGTGTATATACTACCTACAGTTTTAAGTTTCCTTCTCGCTATTTTTATGTTTTCACCTCTAAATGTTGATATAATTTTTGTTGTTAACTGTGGTATTTCCGTCATTACACTGTACTTAGGCACATCCGTATTATTATCCATCCTATGGGCCCGACCCTGGCTCTCAGTCACACTTAAAACGCGAGGTGTATTGTACAGGATGTTGTTTATAAGTTTGGTAGGATACGAGTTCTTAATTAAGATGTTCATCAGACGTGTCATATTGACCTGCAGAAATTCATCATTACTAATGGCAATTATTCGTTTTTTCATTTCTTTTATGAAATTTACCTTTACTGACATGGAGTGATGTGAGTAGTAGTTAATGTACCTTCCCGAGGCGGTATTCTTTTGGTACCAATCCAGTATCACCTTCCCATCAATAGCTCTAATTACTCTTGTATCCAGGAAGGGGACAGAGTTCCTTTCGTCTTCTATTTCTATTGTAAATTTTATATGTACGTTGTATCCATTAAATATTTCTACAATTTTATCTACCTCCTCCTCTGGAATAGCCATGATCAAGTTATCTACGAACTTCTTTACATAAAAGTGAGCTATCATGTTTGGCGTCTCCAAAAGCCTAAGGGTACCACCGATCGGCCGTTTCTTTTCAGAAATATACGCAAAACAAGAAATATATTTTCTATCTTTAACACCTTATAACTTCTTAAGGAAGCACTTTTTACTATGGGATTTTTGGTTTAATCGGTCCCATTTGACATCAAGAATATACGGTTAAGCTGGGTCCCATTACTTTCCGGACAGCCTGTATATATATAGGAAAGCTGGTTAATCGACGGTAAGATATAAAGGAGAAAGGTATTTGTCGGGCAATTCCGTCATACGAAGATAGTCCGAAACACGTGTATACGGTTGCTTCTTCGATCTTCGTATGACGGAATTGCCCGACAAATACCTTTCTCCTTTATATATATAGGAAAGCTGGTTAATCGACGGTAAGATATAAAGGAGAAAGGTATTTGTCAAAATACATCATTTTTGATAAGGTTACCCTATACCTAAATATCACAATTTTTGAGTTTTTTTGATTTCACCAATTTTTTAGTGATTTTGCGGTTACGTTTAAAATTGAATATCTCAATTATTATTGAAACTAGAAGTTTCATGATTGGTGTTCCAAAACTAGAAACATAACGAAATAAGACGATGTTTAGTTCATCATGATATCTTATACAGGCTGTTCACAATTTACAACACAATAATTGAATTTTCAAACGTGTAAAACTCATTTTTTTCAAATGGAACACCCTGTATACCGATACGCCAATCGATAGGAAATCTTATTCCCTATCCATCAATATTAGGGTTCCCTATATCTATCTTTAATAAATTTTGAGATATTGTCACTTTTTCTTTAAATCCATTTTGAATACTCCTGGGTTGTATAAGTAGGCCTTCATATTTTGGCAGATAAAGTATTTCATTATCGATAACCTTTCACAACATCATTTTTATAAATTGGCATTCCTAAGTGCAGTATTTAAATAATAAAATGTATTTGAATACAGATATTTTCATACTTTTCATATTATTTTTGGCACATTTGCAGTGCTCGGGATTTATCGTGTATTTATCGCTCCTAATGCAGTGTTACCTGACTGGATAGATCTTTACATTTGACAGATATGGTTGTTTGTATTGCAAATATTAAAACTAAAATTGTGTTGAAAATTTGCCTGTATTATGGCATGGGGCTTTTCGGTGGCCCAATAGTGTACATTTTGTCGGTTAATTATACCCTCCCTGGAAAGTTTGATTCGTTAGTCCAAATTATCTTTGATAAAAAACAACGGGTCCCCCTGAATTTTTACCAGCATAAACTCACAAAATTCAACTCTCCTTGCATAATCATCAGGAAAGAGTAATTGTAAAATTTTGTAGGCATATGGATACATTTTGTGTTTTAAAAGAATTCTGTAGATGGATGCACGTGATAGACCTAAAAATCATGTAAACAATTTCTGTAGAAAGTTGCGCTGCAAGGCTTTTAATTATAAGCCATATTTAAATCCATACAAGCAGCACGCGTGGAGCTATTGCAGAAAGTAATGAAATAAGCGAAAATATTTATTACATTTTCTTCATTATCCGTAACAAGACTTGCAAAATTGTTCTGTTTTCCTACTTTTCCAAAGCGCAAAATGTTTGATTCTATTTTCCTAAATTTACCTTTTGTCATTGGCGGTACGTCTGGATATCTGTGATTATAAATACGACATGTCCTTTCCAAAAATTTGTTACATTCTCCATGAATGAAGAATAAATTCAAAATATCACTATTTGAATAACCGTCAGCATTTTCCATTTCGTAACTAATAACAGTAATAACTAATAACCACATACAACTGTATACACAATTATTAGCGATAGTTGAACAACAATACAAACAAACATCTGTCAAATGTAAAGATCAAAATTCAGGTAGCAAAGCATTAGCAGCGACCACCATCGGGCGTACACAATAAATCCCGAGCACTGCAAATGTGCCAAAAATGATATGAAAAGTATGAAAATATCTGTATTTAAATACATTTTATTGTTTAAATACTGTACTTAGTAATGCCAATTTATAAAAATGATGTTGTGAAATGTTATCGATAATGAAATACTTTATCTGCCAAAATATGAAGGCTTCCTTATACAACCGAGGAGTAATCAAAATGGATTTAAAGAAAAAGTGACAATATCGCTAAAACTATTAAAGATAGATATAGGGAACCCTAATATTGATTGATAGGGAATAAGATTTCCTATCGAATGGCGTACCGGTATACAGCGTTCCATTTCAAAAAAATGAGTTCTTTACGTTAGAAAATTCAATTATTGTGTTGTAAATTTTGAACACCCTGTATAAGATATAATGATGAACTAAACATCGTCCTATTTGGTTATGTTTCTAGTTTTGAAACACCAATCATGAAACTTCTAGTTTCAGTAATAATGGAGATATTCAATTTTAAACGTAACCGCGAAAATCACCAAAAAATTAGTAAAATCAAAAAAACTCAAAAATTGTGATATTTAGGTATAGGGTAACCTTATCAAAAATTATGTGCTTTAATACGTAGAAACCAAAAATAAAATAAAAATTATATCATTCCATTTAAAATAACAAAGATGATACCGACTTCCGGTGACCGGACGTGACAGTTAACTTTAGAATATTTTAGCTGAAGAGTTAAGATCGAGTAAATTCTAATTCAAAAATTTCAAGTTTCCTGAAATAGTAGAACATGAGAAACCGCTAATGTACCAGTTCCGTGACACACCCTGTGTATATATATATATATATATAACAATTAGTAAAATTCTTCGGGTTCTTCGATCGATTTGGGAAGAAAAAACTCACATTTGTGGATATAAGCTATATTTCGGACCTATACATGGGTCCTTCATCAGGCTATTTCACTTCTACAAAAAAAAACAATAACTGTTAAGGCCGGCGATGAGCTATAGTATAAGTATAGGGCAAAACACGCTATACTTGAATTGACCTAATCAGCCGTACAAATAGCTTGATGTTAAAAATAATTTTACTCCTGCAATATACATACTTGTGATTCGGACATCAGGTATTTTGAGAGCAATCTGCCGTCTCATAATCAAGTAATTAATTGATAAAGAGACCCATATTTTCTCCATATTTTTCGTTATCTTTAGGGATCAAATTATCACACCAACTTACCAGCAATGTTAATGAAACTCCGTTATGTCCTAGGGACACATCTCCACAACAAAATAAGCCCATAGTCATAACAAATAAACCTTTAGTTTGCTCTCGTTGGTCATTTAATCGTGTACATGTAAACTCAATATTATTGAGCTTATATTACAGGAAGCGACATGACCTGCCTTGTCTCCCCTTACTCCCAGTCATCACCCTGCTGAAGTGAAGAAGTGTGGATCTTGGTTAATAGAGGGCGCGCCGTTTTATTAGCCTATGCTATTACAGTCAGCCAGTTCTGTGAAACTACTATGTTGGCAAGAAGTCGAAGAATGAGGTGGTCGGTTGTGATATTTTCATCTGTTTGGTGATGTACCTATATTATTGCACGGGCGCCCGGGCACAAGCGATCGGCGATGCTAGGCTGTCAGCTGTCTACTAGGAGCGACGCGCCAATATGGCCGTGCACTTAGGCAAACGACACATCCACCAATAGAGTATTTTGTTGATCTTTTAAATTGTGGTTATGATTTATTCAACAGACAAAACTTTAATTATTACTTTTACTTGAAATTTAAGTTTATTTGCTGTATAACAATACTGGTTGAATTATTGCGACATAATATTCATATTATAAAAAGAAACGCAACCATTCACTGACTAAAAAGCAGTAGATTGAATATTTGTTAACTTATGAGTAAATGATAAATCAAACACCTTATTCCTAAATAAAATAACTTTATTTTCTTTTTAAATCTAAATAAAATACGAATTACAAAATAAAACATAAATATGTCTTTATTGAAAAACAAAAACACGTAAAGTCATAATATTATTGTGATCTGTTGCCTTGGGAACCATATTCTACGGCGCGTTTCAAGACTCAACTACAGAAAATTACATGCAAAAATTTTAATTTCGGATTCTATCTCTATTATCTGTTTTATAAAATAAAACATACGATAAAACGTCTTCGGGATTTTTTATGTACATAACTTCAAAACATATTCAAAAAATAATTTATCTAATAATTTTTTTAAACATTGCTTTCTTCGACATAACAGACATCCAAAAAATAAAAATCTTATAAAATATTCACTTTTATCCGAGTTATATTTTATAAAACCAATAATAGAATAGCCGAATCTTATTTACCAAAAATTGCCAAATAATAATAATTAAAAGCTACTTCCGTGTGTGGGTAGCATTGTAATGGTGGGAAGTAAAATCAAAGCATATTCCATATTCCTCGCGTCCGATGTATTGCTGTTTTTATGTACTTATGTATAATAAAATAAAACTGTACTATATCTGGTATGAATACTTACAATTCATGCTCTTCCAAAGAACCCCATGTGAAATCATTTTCATCTTCAGACATAGGGGGAGGAGTCGTACACTTGGAAGTAGAAGGTAATGGGCACTCATTATCTGCTATTTCTATAACTCTAAATATATACATACATGAATTATATTATATTATTATTTGTTTCTCTCTGTATATTTAATATATATTAATATGTGTACTTATTGAGTCAATAAACACCTATGACTGACTGAATGGATTATATACCGAATATCCCGTTTGAAGACGCAACATTAGGAAATTGCACGTACAATTTTAAATTGCGGTATCTATCTCTATTGTCGGTTTTATAAAAGAAAAGTTGGACGAAACATGTTCATGTTTTTACGAACATAACAAAAAAAAAATTTTTAAGTTTTTTCTATAAAAGAAATTATGAAAAAAAATTTCTTTAGAAACTTGCATGAAACTTGTTGGAGTACCTTTGTGAAAATAACAGCCGCCCAGCAAAAATTGAATAAAAAAGTATTAATTAGATTATTATCTAAGCAATAAAAAATAATAGAAATTTATTAATGAGATGAAAATTTAATTAATAAACTGTTCTTATTTTATTTACCTTTTTGGAGGTCTGTTATGTTTAGAAACTAATCCCAATAAAGTTTTACGCAAGTCTCTAAAAAAAAATTTTTTATTGAAAAAATTAATTTTTTTATTAATTTTTCTTTAATTAAAAAACTTTTTTTTTTAATTTCTCTTCGAGTATGTACCTACCTATTTTTATAAAAAAAGAACCTGAACACGTTCCATGCAAGTTTTATTTTATAAAATTGATAACAAAGATAGAATCCGCAATTTAAAATTTTGTAATGTGATTTCCCTATGTTGCGTCTTCAAACGGGACATACGGTGTGTTACAGATGAAATAATTCAATACTCACGCTTCATACTTCGACGAGTTGTCATATTCGTCATTTGTGGGCCAGTGGCTATTTTCGTCAGCAATTGATATTGCTGTTTCCAAAATATCTTCGATAACATTTCTCACATATTTACGCTTTGCAACTTTACATGCTACGTTTTTAGAAGACTTAGCACGTATCGAACGCTTCTTATTATACGTAAATGTACGGGGCATGTTCGCAAATTTAACAACAATAGCAAAGCCAGGAACAAAGTTCGAGCGTACAGAAGTCACGAGTCACGACAAACTTCATCGGATTAGCGCAATTATGACTCCATCTCACTCTTCCGTGTTATAAGTAAGTAGAGATGCTTTCAACACACCCCCTACCAATAGATCTGCGATACCAAAGCACGTGCGCCACATAGTGGGAAACCCCGAGATGAACTTGAGAAATCACACGCAATATAATAAGTATAAACAATGTTGAAACCGAGGATGAAGTTGCATTCAATACATACATGGGGGCTGTTTATTTTTAGCGAGCAAAATGGTTAATAAGTAGTTTTAGGTAAAACGGAAAAAAGGCTTAGAAATACTTATACAAATACACCAATAAATGCGCGGAAAATGAAGCTAAGTAGCGGTTGTACTTTCAACGCGCCATCTCTAGTTTGCTAGTAGCAATAGCATGCTAAAAGTTTCGTACTTTTGCCTCAGAGATACCGCCACGTAACGACCCAACTCTTTTACGTGTTCAAAACCGCCTGGTCAACGCCGTCCTTAAGAAACAGAAACATCACTTAGCAAAAACTTTACGTACTGGAGTTATAAGAGTAGTGTTCGATTGCCGGCCGCGCTCAGTTCAATCTGAGCGCAAATTTGAAATACTTGCTTCCTATTGGTGGAATCAGTTGAACAGAACCATAAAAGAACTAACCACAACTAAGCGCGGCAGCAATCGAACGCTACTATAGGCGGCAAAAATTGAGGGTACACGAACGACATTACATTAGACGGATTATTTCCAACACGGCGGTGTGCGTACATTGACGGACATAACAGTAGTGTGACAGTAGTGTTCGATTGCCGGCCGCGCTCAGTTCAATCTGAGCGCAAATTTGAAATACTTGCTTCCTATTGGTGGAATCAGTTGAACAGAACCATAAAAGAACTAACCACAACTAAGCGCGGCAGCAATCGAACACTACTATAAACACAAGACGGAAAACGACATCCACGCTATGACAAGGTCACACAAGGTAAAAACAACCTTATCGAGTAAACACATGGGATGCTTACTTCCCGTACGCAGGCGTTGATAGCAAAATTTTAGTTCACCCCCACGCGCTATCTCTGGCTAGCGCCCTGCTATACCGGCCGAATCACGTGCTTGATACCTATTGGCTCGTTCAAACCGTCACTGTGGATGTCGCGCGTTGCGTAGTCATGGCGTTAGTAAACCATAAACAACCATTAAGTTCTGTCAATTAACTGTCTAGTGACACTGCTAATTTTTACCACAGGCATTTAAACGGATAATTTTCACTTATATATGGGTGATGTATATAACTTTAAATATTCTGTGGTAATTTTTGTTCTGTACTAGTTCCATCACGCGGTTTTCCTGATCTTATGAATTAATTAAAATATAATATAAGGCTAGAAGTGGGAAGTGCTATTAGCGCCTCCTAGCGGATGGGGGTGAACTAAAAATAGAGTCCACAAAGACTGCCTTGAGTCGCCCATCTATATTAGTATATATGTATTTTATCTATGAGTAAACATTCACCAAATAGTGGCAAAGAATACCAACATCAAAATCTCAGAGTTGTATTTTCAATTTCATCTTTATTTCCACGTTTGTTTTTATCAAACTGTATTATATTAGAGTAAATGACGCTAAGGTTGTCCGTATCGTGTTTAAAATTTATTGTACCATGAATGAAGTTGATATTGTACATCTCCAAAAACATGCGGTTACGATAATTACAATCAGAGTCCAATATTCTAACATCCTCAAAATTAAAAGTATGGTTATTGTTCACTGCATGACAAGCCAGAGCACATCTGGTCTTTTTAGTGTTACAATCACTTTTATGAAGGCTCAGACGTCCACGCAGCCACTGTGCAGTGACACCAATGTATTTCCCATCACAATCTTTGCAAGACAAACAATAAATGAAATTTGATCTAAACATTAGGGGTGTAACATCTTTAATTCTACTGAAAAAATTTGAAAGTTTGAAGGTGTAATGTTGAACGAGTTTAAAATTGTCTGAAATGAAGGGTTTAAACAGATTTTTAAGTTTATGAGTAACAATGGGCACAGACATCAACTTTATGTAGGTGATAGGTTGGTCATTAGGAGGATCAAAAATGCTTAAAGTTTTAGTATTACTAGTATTCGTGGAAAATAATATTTTTTTTAATTACTCTACGTGGGAAACCGTTATTTAAGAAAGCGTCATAAAGTTTGTTTAGTGCTGAAGGCTGAAACTGTGGATCACAGATTTTTAAGACACGATTTTTCATGCCGATAATGGTGTTAATTTTGTGGTTACACGCATGTCCCGAGAAAAAGTTAATATAACGACCTGAGTATGTTGGTTTGGTATACCAATCAATTGCTACCGAACCATTTCCACTATTAATAACCCTACAATCAAGAAAAGGAACATTATCCTCAAGTTCAACCGTAAATTGTATTCGACTATGAAAGGTCCTCATGTTAAAGGTCCTCAAAGTGCCCTCCACCATGTCAACGGGAACGCACGTTATTATATCATCAACGAACTTGTACAAAAAGGGGACATTAAAATTCAAAAGTGGCAAAACCTTGTCAAGTACATAATCCATTGTCAAGGTGGCCAGGATGGGACTTATCGGGGAACCCATTGGTGTGCCAAATAATTGAAGGTAACACTGGTCATTGAAAGTAAAATACACACTGTTGAACAGAAACTTCAACGTATGGATGAAAGTCATCATAGTAAAACCACAATTGCACTCAACCAAATCCCACCTCTCGACAATAATGTCAGTGACGAGATCAAGAGGTATATTTGTAAAAAGGCTGACAACGTCAAATGATACTAGGACAAACCCGGGAGGCACAGCAACATTTTTTATTTTTCCAACAAAATCAAAAGAGTCAGCTACGTTGTAATCAGTGTTATTCATAAAAGACTTAGACAAAATGCTTGCCAGATGCTTAGCTAACTCAAACATTGCTGAACCTGATGCTGAAATGATTGGCCTGAGAGGTGTACCATCCTTGTGTATCTTGGGCAGGAAGTAAGCTTTACTCAGTGTTGAATTTCTAATTGTTAGCTTTTTCAAGTCGGCATCATTAATGTGTTTTTTATGATGTAAGTCCTTCAACAGATTGTTAAGCTTATTCTGCACGGAGACAAGTGGATTAGTGTTTATTTTTTTATAAGTGTTCGCATCGTTGAGCATGTCATTTGCCTTGTCCAAAATTTGCCCTTCAGGCCACCCCTAAAAACATATATCCCCAAACTGCTCATGGGAGTAGAAAATTTAGTCACTGCTTTTCAAAAGGAAGATCATGACCTCCTCAGAGCCCAGTCTGTTCATGCTATCACTAATTTCATTACAGGTACAGAGAGCGTTGGTCACCTTCAAAAAGATTTAAATAATAAGTATTTACAAACTAAAAGGTTCCTTAAAGAGAATCCTAATTTAATAGTAACGCGTGCCGACAAAGGTGCTACCACCGTTCTCTTGGACAAAACTTTCTATAATAGTAGGGTGTCAGAACTCTTGGAAGATTCCTCAACTTACAAACTTGTCGTGAGAAGTCCTTTGTTGTCACTACAAAGGAATACCAACAACCCAGATAACAATCGTGCGACGCATAATGATGCAATTGCAACCGCACGTGCCTTCATATGATCACGCAGATGCGTCATCAATGGAGGTTCATATCGCCCGCATTCTCACTCGAGTGACGATATGCGGCGCATATCGCTCGCACACGTGCGTTTTATTCGTCACGGACGACGCACCGTGCCGAATGTATGACGAAAATCAGTATATTGACACGCATATAGCTCGCACAACACGACGAAATGCACGCGTAATGGCACAATAAGAACAGATTTCGCCCTCACACTTGCATTGAACGTGTTAGTGTGACGTCACGGTTTATTTTTATAAATGAGAATCAATTATTTCTTTTATTGATATTTATTTTATTACAAAACCAGGCATAAACAGGGTACATTGGTTACATAACAAATTTGTATCAAAAAATGCGACTATTTTAGGCATGCAATATTTACATAGAAATTTTTTTAAATTCAACACTACGAAAAATCATTATCCGTCAGAACAGGAAATAAAGGAACTGACCAAATTGCTTTCAGTCACTACGGTCGCTTTCCTCACTCCAGGTCACAGCAAAACGCCCTAACCGTGCTAGACAGATAGGTCGGTTTCTTTATTCCCGGTGACATACGTTTGCTTATTCTATAGTCAAAGACTAGACATCCTATAAGACGCAACACTCGAAAAGGGAACCACGTTCCAAATGTGATAGAGTAAAACAAATGTCCAGTCATAAAAGAAGCGTCAGTCAAAAATAGAACCACTTTTCGAGAGTGAGATAGAGAGTTAAACCTATTTAAAAGGATTTGTGTGTACTCGGGTGGTTATGGCAAAAGCGCTTGTCTACAGCCAACAATGTTAAATGCAGTTGTCTCCGCTATTTCTAACCGCAACACACCCCGCCTAAAACCTAAACAGGCAACCGTTCATGGTCCCTGAGAAGGAGTGCCCAAACATTGAAGGAACTGTCCGGAGTGTGACGTCTTATAGGATCTATAGGCCTTTGGTCAAGCCAGCAACAGCTGATACACCTTAATGTTCTTAAATTATTATTCACAAAGAAAACAAAACTACAGTACGCCAAGAATCACAAAATGCAATGTATTAGCTGTTTCTCTGGCACGACTATAAGTAACAATTTGGCTGGGTTGACATACTGTACGAGAGATTCTTAGGTTCCTTAAAGCATGGACACTCAAACTAACAATTCTGCATTATCGTGTAGTTCAGATCTACTGTTCTGTAATAAAAAAGAAAAATTATTAACATAAATAATTCTAAATATTAGTACAGAATCATTTACAATCGATTCCCAATTATCGAAGCCCTTATTAACCGATACACTGCACTCCCGGTTATTAGATTCCCAACTGATTAGTGTTACCGGTGTACATAACATGTAGCCCCCGAACGTATAAACATGGGAATTCTCAAAATCAGGATTGCAATAATTGCTTTAAAAAGAAACAACCGCACTGCACTAGTTCAAATGATCGGGACTCTGCTGTAATACTATAACTACCCAGATAACAATCGTGCGACGCACGAAATCATCACGCGTAATTTTTCGGTGCGATGAGTGCAATATCGCTCGCACGCGTGCGTTTTGCATCGACACGCATGAGTGCCGATCAAAACAATACACAATGCGTCGCACGTTCGGCACGATGCGTCGTCCGTGACGAATAAAACGCACGGGTGCGAGTGATATGCGCCGCATATCGCCACTCGAGTGAGAATGCGGGCGATATGAACCTCCATTGATGACGCATCTGCGTGATCATATGAACGCACGTGCGGTTGCAATTGCATCATTATGCGTCGCACGATTGTTATCTGGGTACTGTAATATGTATATTTTATACTGATTTACTTACGGCAAGGATTCTTATTCAATTATTTATTAGTCAATTCGTATTCTTTCTTAAACTCTTTCTGAGAACAATCGCAACCAACATTTTTCTTTTCATTTGAATAGGTGGGTTGGTTTAATCACGGAGAATTGATACCAGCTTCCCAATGAACGCTGTAGAAACAAAAAAAAATAAATAAAATTAAAACTGCTCAGTTGGTTAACTGCAAACGCTATCTCAAACGTAAAGATTTTTGCAAATATAATGTTGTCACATGCGATAAGTAGCGTTTATAACCAAACCAGTATATCGTAGTATTAATTAAAAACTTTCTACTAATTACTTGCCTTGACCCGCAGTGACTATTTGAAGTTCTTGCCGAGTTCAGCCACCGGTACCGTGAACTCTTCCAACGCCAACCAACAATACCATCGCTGTACGCTTCATGGAGGTTGATATTCTATATAAAATTGCAGGCTTTCGATGATGAAATGTGTCACGAGTTATGGGAGGTTTCATTCTATTCTGTGTATCATTCCATATCAACCTCATATCACCCTCTTGTTTATTCGGCTTGAGTTGTTTCTAAAAAGAATCATAAAACGCCCGCTAATTATTGTAATTATGAATCAATAGTTAACAGATACTTACCACGTATTTTATTTATTGTTCTTTACTTGATAACAACTAAAGAGAGGCAAAGGCCAAAGCAAAAAGGCTGTTCTAGTCTTTTCGTTATTATTCCCACAGCGCCGCGCCGCGCGCAGTTGCAGAATGGCCACCTTAATTTCTAAGAACTAAAAAATTACCATAACTTTGTAAGAAATTATTGAATAATCGCAAATAGGTTACTTTTACGCGTGATGATTTCGTGCGTCGCACGATTGTTATCTGGGAACCTAATAAAAACTTTAATTAAAAAAAAATGCATAACCCCACAGATAGGCAACACACTCACCACCCATAATTCTATCCTCCCTAAACTGTATTGCCTGCCAAACATTCATAAAGAAGGCAACCCTGTGAGACCGATAGTCTCATCAGTGGGCTCGGCAGATTACAAACTAGCCAAATATATCTCACAAACACTTACAGTAACGTTGGGAGATAGAACTACGTACAATATAAAAAATGTGTTTCAATTTGTGGAGGAATTCCAAGAGGTAAAGATACCTGAAGACTACGTTCTAGCTTCACTAGACGTGGTCTCCTTATTCACAAATCTTCCCTTAAATATCATTTTAGATTCCATAGAGAAACACTGGACCGTGATAGAGGAAAATAGTACTTTTCAGAAGCATGAACTTAGAGAATCTCTCCAATTTATATATAACAATTGTTACTTTGCTTATGACGATAAATTTTACAAATAACTTTTTGGCTCTCCTATGGGCAGCCCCTTATCACCAATCTTGGCCCAAATAGTCCTTGATGACTTATTGGATCAGGTCATCCCCCAACTCCCGTTTAACGTCCCTTTCTTAAAAAAATATGTAGACGATTTGTTAATTTCATATCCTCGTGACATGGGGGACATCCTCCTTAACACTTTCAACAATTTCCATCCACGTCTTCAATTCACATTGGAAGACGAAGTGAATAGATCATTACCCTTTCTTGATACGAGAGATATAAGGGGGGTGGACAACTGTGTTTCATTTGATTGGTACACAAAACCTACCTTCTGCGCAAGATTTCTTAATTTCAATTCCGCCCATTCGTTCTACCAGAAAGTCAGCCTGATAAAATGCATGAAAAATAGAGTTGCGAAAATTTGCCATCATTCCAAGTTGAACTTTAACTTAAATAGACTTTTGAATATATTTATTAACAATGGCTACCCTCCTCGACTGGTCAGATCTATCCTTTTCTCGGCACCTGTTGTTGCGATTGCTTCCATTCCTTCGGCAGAACCTAATAATGTTCCTAACAATGTCATTAATAATTCAATTGTTGCTTCTGGGAGAGTAGCAGACCGGCTGGCGGCGGGAGATCAAAACCTCATTGCCAAATATTTTAGATTCCCCCATATAGAGGGCTTAAACGACAAAATAAAAAAGGTGTTTGATTCTCCTGTGGTCAAGTTAGGCTGCTACCAACCAATGTCTATGGGTCAATTGTACACACAATTGAAATCAAAAACACCCCATCTTAAGAAAAGTAACGTAGTTTACGATGTACAATGTAACGAGTGCCTTAAGCACTACATTGGCCAGACAAAACAATGGGTCTCCTGCAGATTGGATCAGCATCGCAATGACATACGTATAAACAGGGATGTCTGCGCTTTGGCATCTCATACTTTACATGAGGGCCATGCGTTCGATTTTCAGGGAACTAAGATCTTGGCCGTCGAGAAGTGTCTCCACGGGAGAACGTTCCTTGAAATGTTTTACATCAGAGCTAGTGAACATACGGTAAACCACCGTACCGACGTGGCAGGTATTAGTAACGTATATGTGGTAGTAGTTGTTCGGGAATCCAGCAATAGTAAACGTTTTAAATAATTAGTACGTTCTTTATTATTTCACCAAATTTTCGCGTGTGGATACACGCTTCTTGAGGGTCATCTGAAGAAACACAACAATTAAAAACAAGCTTTAAGATAATTATCGGGGCAGCCTGCTACTCACTTCAGCGCAGCACTGGTTTTGGCGCGCTTTGCACGCGGGCCGTTCAGTTGACTTTCGCCAGGTGTCCTGAAAGTGAAAGTGAATTTTGCTCGCAATAAACTGGTGGCAGACGGCCCCTAAACCAACTCCAATGATTGCTTTGGATATCACTTATGTTTGCTAATTCACCGACTTGCGTTCTTCTAAAAAAAAAGGTTCAAATTGTAAGTAGACTTAATTATCTTAAAGCTTGTTTTTAATTGTTATGTTTCTTCAGATGACCCTGAAGAAGCGTGTATCCACACGCGAAAATTTGGTGAAATAATAAAGAACGTACTAATTATTTAAAACGTTTACTATTGCTGGATTCCCCAACAACTACTACCATTTTTATTCCAACGGCAAAGACTCCTTGTCCTATATATATATATATATATATATATATATATATATATATATATATATATATATATATATATATATATATATATATATATATATATATATATATATATATATATATATATATATATATATATATATATATATATATATATATATATATAGGACAAGGAGTCTTTGCCGTTGGAATAAAAATGGTAGTAGTTGTTGGGGAATCCAGCAATAGTAAACGTTTTAAATAATTAGTACGTTCTTTATTATTTCACCAAATTTTCGCGTGTGGATACACGCTTCTTCAGGGTCATCTGAAGAAACATAACAATTAAAAACAAGCTTTAAGATAATTAAGTCTACTTACAATTTGAACCTTTTTTTTTAGAAGAACGCAAGTCGGTGAATTAGCAAACATAAGTGATATCCAAAGCAATCATTGGAGTTGGTTTAGGGGCCGTCTGCCACCAGTTTATTGCGAGCAAAATTCACTTTCACTTTCAGGACACCTGGCGAAAGTCAACTGAACGGCCCGCGTGCAAAGCGCGCCAAAACCAGTGCTGCGCTGAAGTGAGTAGCAGGCTGCCCCGATAATTATCTTAAAGCTTGTTTTTAATTGTTGTGTTTCTTCAGATGACCCTCAAGAAGCGTGTATCCACACGCGAAAATTTGGTGAAATAATAAAGAACGTACTAATTATTTAAAACGTTTACTATTGCTGGATTCCCGAACAACTACTACCACATATACGTTACTAATACCTGCCACGTCGGTACGGTGGTTTACCGTATGTTCACTAGCTCTGATGTAAAACATTTCAAGGAACGTTCTCCCGTGGAGACACTTCTCGACGGCCAAGATCTTAGTTCCCTGAAAATCGAACGCATGGCCCTCATGTAAAGTATGAGATGCCAAAGCGCAGACATCCCTGTTTATACGTATGTCATTGCGATGCTGATCCAATCTGCAGGAGACCCATTGTTTTGTCTGGCCAATGTAGTGCTTAAGGCACTCGTTACATTGTACATCGTAAACTACGTTACTTTTCTTAAGATGGGGTGTTTTTGATTTCAATTGTGTGTACAATTGACCCATAGACATTGGTTGGTAGCAGCCTAACTTGACCACAGGAGAATCAAACACCTTTTTTATTTTGTCGTTTAAGCCCTCTATATGGGGGAATCTAAAATATTTGGCAATGAGGTTTTGATCTCCCGCCGCCAGCCGGTCTGCTACTCTCCCAGAAGCAACAATTGAATTATTAATGACATTGTTAGGAACATTATTAGGTTCTGCCGAAGGAATGGAAGCAATCGCAACAACAGGTGCCGAGAAAAGGATAGATCTGACCAGTCGAGGAGGGTAGCCATTGTTAATAAATATATTCAAAAGTCTATTTAAGTTAAAGTTCAACTTGGAATGATGGCAAATTTTCGCAACTCTATTTTTCATGCATTTTATCAGGCTGACTTTCTGGTAGAACGAATGGGCGGAATTGAAATTAAGAAATCTTGCGCAGAAGGTAGGTTTTGTGTACCAATCAAATGAAACACAGTTGTCCACCCCCCTTATATCTCTCGTATCAAGAAAGGGTAATGATCTATTCACTTCGTCTTCCAATGTGAATTGAAGACGTGGATGGAAATTGTTGAAAGTGTTAAGGAGGATGTCCCCCATGTCACGAGGATATGAAATTAACAAATCGTCTACATATTTTTTTAAGAAAGGGACGTTAAACGGGAGTTGGGGGATGACCTGATCCAATAAGTCATCAAGGACTATTTGGGCCAAGATTGGTGATAAGGGGCTGCCCATAGGAGAGCCAAAAAGTTATTTGTAAAATTTATCGTCATAAGCAAAGTAACAATTGTTATATATAAATTGGAGAGATTCTCTAAGTTCATGCTTCTGAAAAGTACTATTTTCCTCTATCACGGTCCAGTGTTTCTCTATGGAATCTAAAATGATATTTAAGGGAAGATTTGTGAATAAGGAGACCACGTCTAGTGAAGCTAGAACGTAGTCTTCAGGTATCTTTACCTCTTGGAATTCCTCCACAAATTGAAACACATTTTTTATATTGTACGTAGTTCTATCTCCCAACGTTACTGTAAGTGTTTGTGAGATATATTTGGCTAGTTTGTACCGACGTGGCAGGTATTAGTAACGTATATGTGGTAGTAGTTGTTCGGGAATCCAGCAATAGTAAACGTTTTAAATAATTAGTACGTTCTTTATTATTTCACCAAATTTTCGCGTGTGGATACACGCTTCTTGAGGGTCATCTGAAGAAACACAACAATTAAAAACAAGCTTTAAGATAATTATCGGGGCAGCCTGCTACTCACTTCAGCGCAGCACTGGTTTTGGCGCGCTTTGCACGCGGGCCGTTCAGTTGACTTTCGCCAGGTGTCCTGAAAGTGAAAGTGAATTTTGCTCGCAATAAACTGGTGGCAGACGGCCCCTAAACCAACTCCAATGATTGCTTTGGATATCACTTATGTTTGCTAATTCACCGACTTGCGTTCTTCTAAAAAAAAAGGTTCAAATTGTAAGTAGACTTAATTATCTTAAAGCTTGTTTTTAATTGTTATGTTTCTTCAGATGACCCTGAAGAAGCGTGTATCCACACGCGAAAATTTGGTGAAATAATAAAGAACGTACTAATTATTTAAAACGTTTACTATTGCTGGATTCCCCAACAACTACTACCATTTTTATTCCAACGGCAAAGACTCCTTGTCCTATATATATATATATATATATATATATATATATATATATATATATATATATATATATATATATATATATATATATATATATATATATATATATATATATATATGTATATATAATAATAATAATAATAATAATAATGTATAATCAAATGCAGAAAAACAGGTAGCAAAATGTAAAGTAGAACCAAGGTCATTCACTGTTCAGAAATAAATTTTTATTTTAGTAGACGACTAGTTTCGTCCAAAATATTGTATTTTACTGTTTTTAGCGTAGACTTGAAAATCTCCGTTAGGACGAAACTAGTCGTCTACTAAAATAAAAAATTTATTTCTGAACAGTGAATGACCTTGGTTCTACTTTATAAATAATAATAATGTTTATTCAAACTCAAAAATAATACAGTCTAAGTCAAAAAAAATATAAGATGTGGTTTAACTGGGTGAATTGACAGAATTCATGAAATTGAAGTATTCCTCAATGGTGTAAGGGACAGCCTCAACCAAAATCTTCTTGATCTGCCTCTTGTAGACTCCCAGTGGCAACTCCCTGATAGGCAGCGGTAGTGCGTTGAATAGTCTGTACTTAATGACTGTTACTTCGGATAGATTGAGTCCGCGGAAAGGCACAGCCATAGCCTCCGGGTTTCGTACAGGATATGGCCTCTGGTTGGCATGAGTGAACTCCCTCCGGGCCATGATCAGGTGTTGCAGTACAAATGCCGCTGGGACAGGGAGGATATTGTATTTTCGGAATAGCGGGCGACACGATGTTGCTTGCCCGACCTGGGCTATTGCTCGTACTGCCTTCTTCTGGAGAAGTAGGATTTTATTAGCGTGTGGCGAGTTGCCCCACAGGGACACGCTATAGTTGAGAATTGAGTGGAACAGAGCGAAGTATGTGGCTTTGGCAGCCTCGGTTCCCACAATCCTACATATTCTCCTGATCGCGTAGGTGGCCCTAGAGAGTTTGACAGAGAGATGCTCCACCTCCTCTCTCCATGTTAGCTTACCGTCCAGCAGTACTCCCAGGTATTTGACTGCCCTCTGAAGCTGCAACAGTTCACATCTTCGGGAAGCGGTAAAGATAAGATGCTGCGATTTGGATTCGTTGAGTAGTAGCTCGTTCCTTGCAAACCAATCAGCTGCCATGCTCATCACCCAGGGAAGACGAAGCTCCAGGTTTGTAAGCGCTTTCTGAGGATTTATCAGTACTACGTCATCGGCAAAAAGTACAGATGAGCAGGGCAAGCCCGTGGGAAGATCATTGATGTACAGAAGGAAGAACAAAGGGCCGATAATGCTTCCTTGGGCCACCCCTCGCCGAATCAGAGCACCCGCACCCCTCGCCGATCCCACTTGCACTATGTTTCGCCGCCCGGAAAAGTAGGATGCCATGAGTTGTGTGACATGGAGTCAAAGGCCTTGCTCAGATCACAGAACATTCCCGAGCAGTGATCCCCATCTCCAGCGCCTCAGTGACCATGTTCAGCAGACTGCAAATTGCATCCATAGTTGAGAGACCACCCCGGAAGCCAAACTGTACTGGCAAGATAATTTTATTTGCAGTAACATATAGCAAAAGTCTGTCGTGTATAATCATCTCGGCTACTTTTGATAAGACCGGCAGCAGGGAGATGGGCCTGTAGTTAGACGGGTCAAGCGTGTCGCCGCTTTTGAGTATGGGAACCGTTCTGGCAGTTTTCATTCCATCAGGAAAAACACCACTGTCGAAGCATGAGTTGACCACATGTGCCAGCGGAGTCGCTAATGATGTTGCTATTGTCTTTATTATTTTTGCGTTTAGGCCATAAATGTCTGTGCTGGTGCCGGACTTCATTCTCTGTATGCACCTGAGGACCTCTTCCGGGCAAGTGGGTGAAAGGAACATAGAACCTGCGACAGTAGGCATCTTCTCAAAGTACTCCATTGGGTCTCCTGCATTCGCTGGTAGGGAGGCCGCGATCTTATCCCCAGTGCCCCAAAAAAGCGGCTAAATTCCTCAGGCTGGGGAGCTGCTAAGTCGCTATGGTTCCCTAGTCTTCCTGTCTCCTGGTTGACTATCCTCCAGAATGTCCGCTGCATGTTTGGAGATTCCTCAATTTGTCGTTTGTATCGATCGCTCTTGACTCTTTCCAAGAGAGTCAAGAGATACCTCTTTTTGTTATATATATATATATATATATATATATATATATATATATATATATATATATATATATATATATATATATATATAAAGGAGAAAGGTATTTGTCAGGCAATTCCGTCATACGAAGATCGAAGAAGCGATCTTCGATCTTCGTATGACGGAATTGCCCGACAAATACCTTTCTCCTTTGTATCTTACCGTCGATTAACCAGCTTTCCTATATAATAATAATAATAAAATATATATATGTTGGCTTAGATTTTATCCCGGTTATAATTTTTCTATGAAAACACCATAAATGGTCCACTCGATACCTAATTGCAGCATGCATGTATAGATTGATAATCACTCACCATATGAAACTTCATTTTCTACCGGTTAATTGAACTACGGGAAGGGATCTGCGATTCTCCCTCGGATGTTTGAGTGTCGACCACGAAACATATAACAATATAGAAATACCATTTTAAACAGCTTTAACGATACATATGTAGGTTAACTTACCTGGGGACCGCCGGTCCCCAGGCTGCCGGGATCGTCGCCTTATTATAGCATGATCATCGGCAGCTTGTAGTCTTGTAGATCCTAGGTATGGGTACTCCACGCTGACATCATCCATATTAATACCACTAGGCAGGGAGCTATATTGACATATTCTATGTCAATATCACTAGCCAGGGAACTGTATTAAAAGTATCCATATTAATACCACTAGGCAGGGAGCTATATTGACAATTCCTATGTCAATATCACTAGCCAGGGAACTGTATTAAAAGTATCCATATTAATACCACTAGGCAGGGAGCTATATTGACAATTCCTATGTCAATATCACTAACCAGGGAAGGTAATTCAACACACACACCCGCGCCCTCGATTCGACTGTCTCTCTAGTCTCCGTTTTTACTCGGTCTCACCCTTGATCAGCATTATCAATTGGTGGGAGTGTGTGTTTATGTAAATATACAACCACAGGGCGCTGTTTTACACTGAGCCCGTCTTACTCTAGGGAACTATTTACAACATATATATATATATGTATATATGTTGGCTTAGATTTTATCCCGGTTATAATTTTTCTATGAAAACACCATAAATGGTCCACTCGATACCTAATTGCAGCATGCATGTATAGATTGATAATCACTCACCATATGAAACTTCATTTTCTACCGGTTAATTGAACTACGGGAAAGGATCTGCGATTCTCTCTCGGATGTTTGAGTGTCGACCACGAAACATATAACAATATAGAAATACCCTTTTAAACAGCTTTAACGATACATATGTAGGTTAACTTACCCGGGGACCGCCGGTCCCCAGGCTGCCGGGATCGTCGCCTTATTCTAGCATGATCATCGGCAGCTTCCTCGTGTCATCTATCTCGTGGTATAATCGTTGGCTAGCTTGTAGCCTTGTAGATCCTAGGTATGGGTACTCCACGCTGACATCATCCATATTAATACCACTAGGCAGGGAGCTATATTGACATATTCTATGTCAATATCACTAGCCAGGGAACTGTATTAAAAGTATCCATATTAATACCACTAGGCAGGGAGCTATATTGACAATTCCTATGTCAATATCACTAGCCAGGGAACTGTATTAAAAGTATCCATATTAATACCACTAGGCAGGGAGCTATATTGACAATTCCTATGTCAATATCACTAGCCAGGGAACTGTATTAAAAGTATGCATATTAATACCACTAGGCAGGGAGCTATATTGACAATTCCTATGTCAATATCACTAGCCAGGGAACTGTATTAAAAGTATCCATATTAATACCACTAGGCAGGGAGCTATATTGACAATTCCTATGTCAATATCACTAGCCAGGGAGCTGTATTAAGACAATCCATATCAATACCACTAGGCAGGGAGCTATATCGACAATTCCTATGTCAATATCACTAGCCAGGGAGCTGTATTAAGAGTATATTAACAATAATCACGGTAATTCAACACACACACCCGCGCCCTCGATTCGACTATCTCTCCCGTCTCCGTTTTTACTCGGTCTCCCCCTTGATCAGCATTATCAATTGGTGGGAGTGTGTGTTTATGTAAATATACAACCACAGGGCGCTGTTTTACACTGAGCCCGTCTTACTCTAGGGAACTATTTACAACATTCGGCCAACCTGACCATCTTCTCGTCCCCGAGAAGCACTAACCCTAATAAGTCAATTGTTAATTGTTAATCGGTATCTGTATAGTACGGTACCCCGTCACCATCACTATCTCCGCTTTCAGATTCTGACAGTAATCGAACCGCCGACCAAGATTTAATTTGATCGATAGCAATAATATTATCATATGGTTTCTGGGACCGCACCGACCCGGGAAGATCGCAAATACGGTATCTGTCGTTCGGCAACACTGACTTCACAATCATGGGTCCTGTGTACTTTGGTACTAGTTTTTTTTCTACTACCCGGATTAATATTTTGTTTTAGTATAACTACTAGATCACCTACATGATAATTGACAGGCGAGGCACGCTTATCATCAAAGTGTCTCTTTTGTTTGATTTGATCGTTTTTGATTCGTTCATCAGCCTCATCGCGAATTTGGCGAATATCAGTTAGAGCTTCCACGATTTGAACTTCGGCTTGAAGTTGTGCGTCGCTTGGTTGACGCGGTTTGTACCCGAATAACAACTCACTAGGTGTCCGTTTCGTCGTTCGATGCACCGTATTGTTTATTGAGAATTGCACATCGTCAATATGCTCATCCCAAACTTTTCCCTCTTCATCGAGTGTTGCTAGACTATCTGCTATAACCCGATTATAGCGTTCGACCTGCCCGTTAGCACGCGGAGTCGCGACAGCGTTTAATACATGAATAATACCATGTTGTTTCACAAAACGGGCAAACTTCTTTGAAGTAAATGCCGTACCACGATCGGAAATTATTCTATGCGGCGCGCCGTACGTCACCATTAGATGCTTTAAAAACTTAACAACCTCGCGCGTCTTTGTTGTTTTTACTGGACTTATAAATATAAATTTGGTAAACGCGTCAATAACAACAGTAAGATATACGTTTTTCTTTTTGGTGCGTTCGAATGGTCCCAGATGATCGATATGAATAGTGTTAAAAGGGATTGGTACTTTAGGGATAGGATGAAGAAAGCCCGCTTTCTTCCCGGCTTTCGATTTTACGTACGCGCATGGGACGCAACTCGCCACGTAATTTTCGACATACTTTCGCATACTGGGAAACCAATAATTTTCACAGAGTTTCTTAAGTGTCTTCTCAACCGAAAATGTCCTAATTTATCGTGTGCACTAGACAACACGTGCCCTCGCATCCTCTTCGGGACCACCCACTGTACACCGTTGACGGTTATACGATATACCCGACCATTCTTAAGGGCATATTTCTGGTAAATATCCCGCTCGTAATCATTAGTGGGCGGTTGCGATAAAACATTATGAATATCACGTATTTTTTCATCGGTTAGTTGTGCAGACAATAAACAATCTGCCTGCTCAATACGCATTGTTTCTAATACCGGAGGTTGAATACCTTGACAGGAGTTTCGACTCAAGGCATCTACATGTTTTAACCGCTCACCGGGCCGATACTCGATATCAAATGTGAATTCCTGAAGGAGTAGCCACCATCTAGCAATTCGCTGTAATAAGTCTTTTTTTTAGTTGCTTACATCTTGATCGCGTTGCAATCAGTAACTATTTTAAAATGAATACCGATGAGGTAAACGCGGAACTTCTTAAGTGTCTCTACCACTGCGAGAGTCTCCAGTTCAAAAGAATGATAATTTATTTCAGCATTATTTGTCTGACGACTGTAGTAGGCGACGGGATGTACTTTTTCGTTTACGATCTGCAACAAAATTCCTGCTACTCCATGCTTACTCGCGTCAGTGTGAACTTCCGTCGGTAGTGTTGGATCGAATATCGTCAGTATTGGTCGAGTGATTAATTTTTCTTTAAGTGTTTGAAATGAATTTTGTTGTTCTATTCCCCACTGCCACTTCGCACCTTTGTGTTAGTGAACTTAATGGTCGCGATATTATTGCATATTTTTCAACAAACTGTCTAAAGTAACCGGTTAACCCCATGAATTGACGCACTTGTCTAACATCATTCGGTGGGGGAAAATCGCTAATTGATCGCGTTTTATCCGCACCTGGTTGCACTCCGTCCGCGGAAATTTCGTAGCCTAAGTAATTTGCGTTAGTCTTTACGAACGAACATTTGTTTAAGTTTAATACTAACCCTCGCCGCGTATAGTTTCTAATACTACTCGAAGTCTTTTTAAGTTTTCCTCAATGGTTCTACTAGGTATAAGAATGTCGTCCAAAAACACGGTAGCTATACCCCTACAGGGTGCGAGCACTTTGTTCATCAACCGTTGAAAAACACTAGGAGCATTTGCTAAGCCAAACGGCATTCGGTTATATTCAAATTGACCGTCAGGTGTCACAAACGCCGTATATTTTTTCGATAGTTCATCAATAGGGAGCTGATGATACCCTGCCAATAAATCTAAACTTGTAAAGTAATTACTGTCCCGTAATTTATCAATTTGGTCATCTATGCGGGGTAAGGGATACCGATCCTTGACAGTCGCGGTATTAAGTTTTCGATAATCAATACACATTCGCGCTTCGCCATTTTTCTTTTTTTACTAGCACTATTGGAGATGCATATGGAGAATCAGATTCACGAATTACACCTTTCGTCAGTAATTCACGAACAATATCCCGCACTGTACCTTTTTCGTGTTCGGACCACCTATACGGTCGTGAGAAAAATGGTTGTTCATTATTTAATAAAATTTTCATCTCTAACGAATGCGCTTTACCTAAATTTGAAATATCTGTTGTAAAACACTCGTGAAATTCATTAATAATCTTTAGTAACTTTGTCTTATCGTCACCATTAACTGGACTTAAATCTAATTTACTTTCTGATAGTTCTTTAAGTGTTGTCTTTCCTTCAATTGTCATTACTTTCTGGGGTTCGTCGCCGACGGTAAACTCGCACACATGGCCCCTGGCAATTAACATACCGCGTTTGAAACTAATTTCATTGTCTGACATATTTATGACTGGTAAGTAGGTATTTTCAAAAGGACTAACACTGACAATTGTACGTAGCACCAGATATTCACGACCCGGCTCAGTTCTGGTGGAGTTTTCTATAACTAGGTTACCTGCTATCGTAGGCCACTTAAGGGTTTGGTAACCCACGTGGCGATAAGGTCCCATGCAGCCCCACATCGAGTAAGATTCTCTGGTCATAAAACAAACGAAATGGCATCACGGTGATGACAGCGGTTACAACTATTAAGTGAAGTTACGACCAATATCCACTTATCAATAATATACCATATTTAAGACCCCGAAATAGGTTTATGGTAATGGCAGGAATAGCTGTGTTTTATTTACTTTTCTAAACTCTCTTTGAAATAACGATAACATTGACTTTAAACAGATTTGAACCATACTAAACACGTCAACCCTAAAGGACTATAGCAAGCGGGAGTTGTTTATGTCTTAAATACCCAGACATTTCTTTCGTTTTTTCTTACTGTTACGTGTACGGCCCTATGGTTTCAGAATTACTTTATAAAACTTTGCGAAGGTTTTGCAGTGGGCGATATCAATCTACATGTGCAATAGGTATCTCAATTATGTAATGATCTAATGATCTACTGATCCCACTTCTGACTCTGTTGGCTTAGATTTTATCCCGGTTATAATTTTTCTATGAAAACACCATAAATGGTCCACTCGATACCTAATTGCAGCATGCATGTATAGATTGATAATCACTCACCATATGAAACTTCATTTTCTACCGGTTAATTGAACTACGGGAAAGGATCTGCGATTCTCTCTCGGATGTTTGAGTGTCGACCACGAAACATATAACAATATAGAAATACCCTTTTAAACAGCTTTAACGATACATATGTAGGTTAACTTACCCGGGGACCGCCGGTCCCCAGGCTGCCGGGATCGTCGCCTTATTCTAGCATGATCATCGGCAGCTTCCTCGTGTCATCTATCTCGTGGTATAATCGTTGGCTAGCTTGTAGCCTTGTAGATCCTAGGTATGGGTACTCCACGCTGACATCATCCATATTAATACCACTAGGCAGGGAGCTATATTGACATATTCTATGTCAATATCACTAGCCAGGGAACTGTATTAAAAGTATCCATATTAATACCACTAAGCAGGGAGCTATATTGACAATTCCTATGTCAATATCACTAGCCAGGGAACTGTATTAAAAGTATCCATATTAATACCACTAGGCAGGGAGCTATATTGACAATTCCTATGTCAATATCACTAGCCAGGGAACTGTATTAAAAGTATCCATATTAATACCACTAGGCAGGGAGCTATATTGACAATTCCTATGTCAATATCACTTGCCAGGGAACTGTATTAAAAGTATCCATATTAATACCACTAGGCAGGGAGCTATATTGACAATTCCTATGTCAATATCACTAGCCAGGGAGCTGTATTAAGACAATCCATATCAATACCACTAGGCAGGGAGCTATATCGACAATTCCTATGTCAATATCACTAGCCAGGGAGCTGTATTAAGAGTATATTAACAATAATCACGGTAATTCAACACACACACCCGCGCCCTCGATTCGACTGTCTCTCCCGTCTCCGTTTTTACTCGGTCTCCCCCTTGATCAGCATTATCAATTGGTGGGAGTGTGTGTTTATGTAAATATACAACCACAGGGCGCTGTTTTACACTGAGCCCGTCTTACTCTAGGGAACTATTTACAACATATATATATATATTGATTCGACTGTCTCTCCCGTCTCCGTTTTTACTCGGTCTCACCCTTGATCAGCATTATCAATTGGTGGGAGTGTGTGTTTATGTAAATATACAACCACAGAGCGCTGTTTTACACTGAGCCCGTCTTACTCTAGGGAACTATTTACAACATATATATATATCATATATATATATATTACAACATATATATATATTTACAACATATATATATATCATATATATATAACATATATATATATATATATATATGTTGTAAATAGTTCCCTAGAGTAAGACGGGCTCAGTGTAAAACAGCGCCCTGTGGTTGTATATTTACATAAACACACACTCCCACCAATTGATAATGCTGATCAAGGGTGAGACCGAGTAAAAACGGAGACGGGAGAGACAGTCGAATCGAGGGCGCGGGTGTGTGTGTTGGATTACCGTGATTATTGTTAATATAGTCTTAATACAGCTCCCTGGCTAGTGATATTGACATAGGAAGCGTCGATATAGCTCCCTGCCTAGTGGTATTAATGTGGATAGTCTTAATACACCTCCCTGGCTAGTGATATTGATATAGGAATTGTCAATATAGCTCCCTGCCTAGTGGTATCAATATGGATAGTCTTAATACAGCTCCCTGGCTAGTGATATTGACATAGGAATTGTCAATATAGCTCCCTGCCCAGTGGTATTAATATGGATACTTTTAATACAGTTCCCTGGCTAGTGATATTGACATAGGAATTGTCAATATAGCTCCCTGCCTAGTGGTATTAATATGGATACTTTTAATACAGTTCCCTGGCTAGTGATATTGACATAGGAATTGTCAATATAGCTCCCTGCCTAGTGGTATTAATATGGATACTTTTAATACAGTTCCCTGGCTAGTGATATTGACATAGGAATTGTCAATATAGCTCCCTGCCTAGTGGTATTAATATGGATACTTTTAATACAGTTCCCTGGCTAGTGATATTGACATAGAATATGTCAATATAGCTCCCTGCCTAGTTGTATTAATATGGATGATGTCAGCGTGGAGTACCCATACCTAGGATCTACAAGACTACAAGCTAGCCAACGATTATACCACGAGATAGATGACACGAGGAAGCTGCCGATGACCATGCTAGAATAAGGCGACGATCCCGGCAGCCTGGGGACCGGCGGTCCCCGGGTAAGTTAACCTACATATGTATCGTTAAAGCTGTTTAAAAGGGTATTTCTATATTGTTATATGTTTCGTGGTCGACACTCAAACATCCGAGAGAGAATCGCAGATCCCTTCCCGTAGTTCAATTAACCGGTAGAAAATGAAGTTTCATATGGTGAGTGATTATCAATCTATACATGCATGCTGCAATTAGGTATCGAGTGGACCATTTATGGTGTTTTCAAAGAAAAATTATAACCGGGATAAAATCTAAGCCAACAGAGTCAGAAGTGGGATCAGTAGATCATTACATAATTGAGATACCTATTGCACATGTAGATTGATATCGCCCACTGCAAAACCTTCGCAAAGTTTTATAAAGTAATTCTGAGACCATAGGGCCGTACACGTAACAGTAAGAAAAAACGAAAGAAATGTCTGGGTATTTAAGACATAAATAAGTCCCGCTTGCTATAGTCCTTTAGGGTTGATGTGTTTAGTATGGTTCAAATCTGTTTAAAGTCAATGTTATCGTTATTTCAAAGAGAGTTTAGAAAAGTAAATAAAACACAGCTATTCCTGCCATTACCATAAACCTATTTCGGGGTCTTAAATATGGTATATTATTGATAAGTGGATATTGGTCGTAACTTCACTTAATAGTTGTCACCGCTGTCATCACCGTGATGCCATTTCGTTTGTTTTATGACCAGAGAATCTTACTCGATGTGGGGCTGCATGGGACCTTATCGCCACGTGGGTTACCAAACCCTTAAGTGGCCTACGATAGCAGGTAACCTAGTTATAGAAAACTCCACCAGAACTGAGCCGGGTCGTGAATATCTGGTGCTACGTACAATTGTCAGTGTTAGTCCTTTTGAAAATACCTACTTACCAATCATAAATATGTCAGACAATGAAATTAGTTTCAAACGCGGTATGTTAATTGCCAGGGGCCATGTGTGCGAGTTTACCGTCGGCGACGAACCCCAGAAAGTAATGACAATTGAAGGAAAGACAACACTTAAAGAACTATCAGACAGTAAATTAGATTTAAGTCCAGTTAACGGTGACGATAAGACAAAGTTACTAAAGATTATTAATGAATTTCGCGAGTGTTTTACAACAGATATTTCAAATTTAGGTAAAGCGCATTCGTTAGAGATGAAAATTTTATTAAATAATGAACAACCATTTTTCTCACGACCGTATAGGTGGTCCGAACACGAAAAAGGTACAGTGCGGGATATTGTTCGTGAATTACTGACGAAAGGTGTAATTCGTGAATCTGATTCTCCATATGCATCTCCAATAGTGCTAGTAAAAAAGAAAAATGGCGAAACGCGAATGTGTATTGATTATCGAAAACTTAATACCGCGACTGTCAAGGATCGGTATCCCTTACCCCGCATAGATGACCAAATTGATAAATTACGGGACAGTAATTACTTTACAAGTTTAGATTTATTGGCAGGGTATCATCAGCTCCCTATTGATGAACAATCGAAAAAATATACGGCGTTTGTGACACCTGACGGTCAATTTGAATATAACCGAATGCCGTTTGGCTTAGCAAATGCTCCTAGTGTTTTTCAACGGTTGATGAACAAAGTGCTCGCACCCTGTAGGGGTATAGCTACCGTGTTTTTGGACGACATTCTTATACCTAGTAGAACCATTGAGGAAAACTTAAAAAGACTTCGAGTAGTATTAGAAACTATACGCGGCGGGGGTTTAGTATTAAACTTAAACAAATGTTCGTTCGTAAAGACTAACGCAAATTACTTTCCGCGGACGGAGTGCAACCAGGTGCGGATAAAACGCGATCAATTAGCGATTTTCCCCCACCGAATGATGTTAGACAAGTGCGTCAATTCATGGGGTTAACCGGTTACTTTAGACAGTTTGTTGAAAAATATGCAATAATATCGCGACCATTAAGTTCACTAACACAAAGGTGCGAAGTGGCAGTGGGGAATAGAACAACAAAATTCATTTCAAACACTTAAAGAAAAATTAATCACTCGACCAATACTGACGATATTCGATCCAACACTACCGACGGAAGTTGACACTGACGCGAGTAAGCATGGAGTCGCAGGAATTTTGTTGCAGATCGTAAACGAAAAATTACATCCCGTCGCCTACTACAGTCGTCAGACAAATAATGCTGAAATAAATTATCATTCTTTTGAACTGGAGACTCTCGCAGTGGTAGAGACACTTAAGAAGTTCCGCGTTTACCTCATCGGTATTCATTTTAAAGTAGTTACTGATTGCAACGCGATCAAGATGTCAGCAACTAAAAAAGACTTATTGCCGCGAATTGCTAGATGGTGGTTACTCCTTCAGGAATTCACATTTGATATCGAGTATCGGCCCGGTGAGCGGTTAAAACATGTAGATGCCTTGAGTCGAAACTCCTGTCAAGGTATTCAACCTCCGGTATTAGAAACAATGCGTATTGAGCAGGCAGATTGGGTATTGTCTGCACAACTAACCGATGACAAAATACGTGATATTCATAATGTTTTATCGCAACCGCCCACTAATGATTACGAGCGGGATATTTACCAGAAATATGCCCTTAAGAATGGTCGGGTATATCGTATAACCGTCAACGGTGTACAGTGGGTGGTCCCGAAGGGGATGCGAGGGCACGTGTTGTCTAGTGCACACGATAAATTAGGACATTTTTCGGTTGAGAAGACACTTAAGAAACTCTGTGAAAATTATTGGTTTCCCAGTATGCGAAAGTATGTCGAAAATTACGTAGCGAGTTGCGTCCCATGCGCGTACGTAAAATCGAAAGCCGGGAAGAAAGCGGGCTTTCTTCATCCTATCCCTAAAGTACCAATCCCTTTTAATACTATTCATATCGATCATCTGGGACCATTCGAACGCACCAAAAAGAAAAACGTATATCTTACTGTTGTTATTGACGCGTTTACCAAACTTATATTTATAAGTCCAGTAAAAACAACAAAGACGCGCGAGGTTGTTAAGTTTTTAAAGCATCTAATGGTGACGTACGGCGCGCCGCATAGAATAATTTCCGATCGTGGTACGGCATTTACTTCAAAGAAGTTTGCCCGTTTTGTGAAACAACATGGTATTATTCATGTATTAAACGCTGTCGCGACTCCGCGTGCTAACGGGCAGGTCGAACGCTATAATCGGGTTATAGCAGATAGTCTAGCAACACTCGATGAAGAGGGAAAAATTTGGGATGAGCATATTGACGATGTGCAATTCTCAATAAACAATACGGTGCATCGAACGACGAAACGGACACCTAGTGAGTTGTTATTCGGGTACAAACCGCGTCAACCAAGCGACGCACAACTTCAAGCCGAAGTTCAAATCGTGGAAGCTCTAACTGATATTCGCCAAATTCGCGATGAGGCTGATGAACGAATCAAAAACGATCAAATCAAACAAAAGAGACACTTTGACGATAAGCGTGCCTCGCCTGTCAATTATCATGTAGGTGATCTAGTAGTTATACTAAAACAAAATATTAATCCGGGTAGTAGAAAAAAACTAGTACCAAAGTACACAGGACCCATGATTGTGAAGTCAGTGTTGCCGAACGACAGATACCGTATTTGCGATCTTCCCGGGTCGGTGCGGTCCCAGAAACCATATGATAATATTATTGCTATCGATCAAATTAAATCTTGGTCGGCGGTTCGATTACTGTCAGAATCTGAAAGCGGAGATAGTGATGGTGACGGGGTACCGTACTATACAGATACCGATTAACAATTAACAATTGACTTATTAGGGTTAGTGCTTCTCGGGGACGAGAAGATGGTCAGGTTGGCCGAATGTTGTAAATAGTTCCCTAGAGTAAGACGGGCTCAGTGTAAAACAGCGCTCTGTGGTTGTATATTTACATAAACACACACTCCCACCAATTGATAATGCTGATCAAGGGTGAGACCGAGTAAAAACGGAGACGGGAGAGACAGTCGAATCGAGGGCGCGGGTGTGTGTGTTGGATTACCGTGATTATTGTTAATATAGTCTTAATACAGCTCCCTGGCTAGTGATATTGACATAGGAAGCGTCGATATAGCTGCCTGCCTAGTGGTATTAATGTGGATAGTCTTAATACACCTCCCCTGGCTAGTGATATTGATATAGGAATTGTCAATATAGCTCCCTGCCTAGTGGTATCAATATGGATAGTCTTAATACAGCTCCCTGGCTAGTGATATTGACATAGGAAGTGTCAATATAGCTGCCTGCCCAGTGGTATTAATATGGATACTTTTAATACAGTTCCCTGGCTAGTGATATTGACATAGGAATTGTCAATATAGCTCCCTGCCTAGTGGTATTAATATGGATTCTTTTAATACAGTTCCCTGGCTAGTGATATTGACATAGGAATTGTCAATATAGCTCCCTGCCTAGTGGTATTAATATGGATACTTTTAATACAGTTCCCTGGCTAGTGATATTGACATAGGAATTGTCAATATAGCTCCCTGCCTAGTGGTATTAATATGGATACTTTTAATACAGTTCCCTGGCTAGTGATATTGACATAGAATATGTCAATATAGCTCCCTGCCTAGTTGTATTAATATGGATGATGTCAGCGTGGAGTACCCATACCTAGGATCTACAAGACTACAAGCTAGCCAACGATTATACCACGAGATAGATGACACGAGGAAGCTGCCGATGACCATGCTAGAATAAGGCGACGATCCCGGCAGCCTGGGGACCGGCGGTCCCCGGGTAAGTTAACCTACATATGTATCGTTAAAGCTGTTTAAAAGGGTATTTCTATATTGTTATATGTTTCGTGGTCGACACTCAAACATCCGAGAGAGAATCGCAGATCCCTTCCCGTAGTTCAATTAACCGGTAGAAAATGAAGTTTCATATGGTGAGTGATTATCAATCTATACATGCATGCTGCAATTAGGTATCGAGTGGACCATTTATGGTGTTTTCAAAGAAAAATTATAACCGGGATAAAATCTAAGCCAACATATATATATATATATATATATATATATATATATATTTTACGTTTGAACTCGTAAAAATAAATTATTAAGTAATTATTAAGTAAGTCTTAATATTATTTCTTATACTACAGTGAGCCTAGCGACGACCGCATTGTAGTCAGCGAATTATGTCACGTACTCTAGCAAGCGGCCCAACGAATAAGCAACGGAACTCGATATAATACTAGGGTGATAAGAGCAAACTATTACAATGTAAGCGAGCACGGAGAGTCTGGGATATAACACCTCCCCATTTAAGAAAAAAAACATAATTAATTATTTTAATTGATTTTTTTTGTGAGATTATTATCGTGATACGAAATTGTTATAATTTCTTAACATTTCGAGATGCTCGGTGAGATGGTGTTTGATAGACTACAACGTCAGAAATATTATCCATAGTGTCTAAATGAATGGATGCCCTTCTTCTTATTCTACTGTCAACGCTACAATAATTAAATACCTGAGGACAACAACTTCTTGAAGGTTGTCCATTATCATCAGACGGATGATTATATGACATTAGTTTTCTTTTATAGCAACACTTACAAAATATCCACAATAATATCAGGCAAATTATGACAGTTACAAAATAGATTATCGTACCATAATGTCTTGTCGCAAAAGGCTCATTAATTTTTGCGTTTAATTTCGTATCATATTCATTTAACAATTCATTAGCGCAGTATTTAATTCGTCTAAATTTACGTTACTAATCTTTACTGGTTTTAAAATAGGTAAGTTATTTTTCTCTGGAAAATCCTTACAACAATTATATTCAATATTTGGGATGAAAAGTTCTGTCGTAACAGTATCATTTTCTTAATTTGAAGCGTACATACGTATTGATCCAATAAAAGCAGAACACTGAAAGCCTAATGTTAAAATGGAATTCTCTTTTAAAATTTCAGTTGAAGGTTTGTTACTATTACAATTTATGGTTATAGGTATTGGTTTTGAAAAAGTCAAGAACCATTTATTTTTTGAAAGTTTTTGGATATTGTAGTCGTCGATATCACTTATTATTCTATGGCAATTTTCATTAATCTTTGATTCCATCATTTTGGAAATTCATTATAACACAAATGCAATTCGTTACTAACAACTTCTGAACATTCTTGGGTTTTTACTGTGATATACTGTCCACCTTCACGCGACACCGCCACATACTTATAAATACGGATGAATGAATAAAACAATTTAGTTTTTAAATCTCTCGTAGGGGATGAAAAGACATGGTATAAATCGTAACTTGTAGCCTCGACAATAGAGATGTAAAATACAAATATTACTTTATCTTCTGTCTGCAAAGCTGCAATTTTTATGGTTTCAATTAAATGCGACAAACGCTGATAACTCGGGGTGAATAATAAATGACCATGCGTTAGTTTTCGTGATATGTCACTCAGTTGGCTTAAGAGTAAATCTGGATTGATCATTGAAGGATGCATCCAAGTTACCACTAATTGCTTTCCATAAAGAACCTATACCATTTATGATTCCTCTTTTAAATCTATTTGTTTCCGTAAATGTTATTTCATTAAATTTTTGTTTTATTTGATTATTAACACTATCAAGTAATATAAGTTGTGCAGAGAAAGGTATTTTGTAGATTAAATGTTCACTAGGTCTATCTAACATTTCCTTAATATGATTCCTCCCACTATGCAAAGAAACATCTCAAAAACGTTACATACATGTTCCAAAGTTTCAAGGTGACGTTAGTATTCTAGGCTGAAACGCATCGCAATAACGTCACAATAACCTTTAATGTCCGCCATTTTAACCAAATCGCCTTAACGTTTTCCTAAAAACGTCTAAAGGATGTCAAAAATAACATTTATAAGACGTACCTGTAGCAATATTTAAAAAACGTTAGAATTTAACAAACAATAGACGTTCTTGGAAGATGTTACTACAACAATAACTTATAACGTTCATACGACGTCAGCTTTTGCACAGCACACTAATGTTAGCATGTACACGTTCCTGCTATGTTTGATAGTATAGGGGAATGGATTTGATTCACTGCAGTGCACTGACATGATTTTCATAATATACCCACACCAAATTTATAACACAGAAGTTCTTAGACTATATTAAGTAGGTATAGTCCTGCACTACATGGTATCTAAATAGTGTATTATTTTATAGTGCAGAACCATACCAAGTCTTATAGAAACTCCTGTAATGTGGTGTGGATATATTAAGAAAATCATGTCAGGCCACTGGAATGAATCAAATACATGGGTACCCTAGTAGGGTACCCATGTAATTGATAAAATTCCGATTGTAGGGAAACCCTACAATCGGAATTTTTCTGTTCATTTCTAAGTTCTCTTTGTGAAATTATTGGTATTATACCTACCTGTTAGCTAGACGAATGTGTGTCTGTTAATAAGAATTTGTTGTATTCAGAGATTTTGATGGAGGCAGGTGGATAGAATAAAATACGAAATCAATGTACTTATACAACATATTTTTATTTTTATAGATGTGATAAAATATAATAAAATAAAAGTAAGATATTTATGTAGAAATGAAAACCTGTAACAAAGATTACATTCATCAGTCTTTAATTTTCAATAATTGAGGAGATACCTACACTTTCATTTATAAACTTAAAAAGAAATCCTCTACATTATAGGTATGTTTTACATATAAATAAATATAAACCTGAAATAAAGAGATTAGTTTCATTTGTTTTGCTTTATATTAATTATGAGTAAGCTTACATTCAGGCCATTAATATTATTTTTGGTTGGTTTCATCTCGAAGAGATCTCTGCCTACTGTGCCGAAACCAATTCATGACATAGGTTTCAAACTCCCTGTAGGTGGTTTTACAAAAGTTTCTCTTCACAGCGGCTAAAAACCATTTAGTTAGAAAACAGTATTTGATAATACATATACATTTACATTTTAACACAGCCACCAACTTCATATCATTAATTCTTATATTATTCTTTTGGCCCGTCCATGAAAATGCTTCTGAAGTTTTATTTGTTCTTTCAACATTCGGCGAATCTTAAGAGGCATCTGCCTCTTACTGTACGGTTTGTTCAGTCTTCTGGTAAACTGTTACATCAAACAAAATTATCTGCATTAGATAAACTGCATTGGTGGGATCAAATCAGTAAATATTGAACCAAAAATGAATAAGATATTTTGAAAAATCGAAAGAGGGGATTTTGAAAGTAGACAAAGTAATTTAAAAAATCCAAAATTGATCACTAGGTATATTATTGCAGTTGTTGATTAAGATTTACATCTTACTTGTTTTGACAACAATTTTATTAATCAAATGTTATATATCATTGTTTTTATATTATCAAATGGCTCTGAGATATTGAGAAATTAATGTCAATAATTTGCATTTAAAAAAATATTCTGATGTTGAAAAGTTATTGTTAAGAAACCCTTTTGACATTAATATGCAAAATAAATTCATTAATAATAAATAAATAAACTTCATCATACCATTGTCCAAAATGAGTTTTCTTGTTTCTTTATCCTATTATTTACTTATATCCGAATAACTTTTGAAAAATGCACTTTTTAATATTAATCTCACAATATCTCAGAAACTTGATAATAGCCTAATACAAGTTGTTGGCAAAAAGATTAGGATAAAAATATGAATCAAAAGCTGCATTAATATGTTGCATTGAAAAAACATAAGTTTGTGTTGGTACGTCGTTTTGGAAAATCCTGTATGTATGAAAATATTTTATGACTGTAGAGTTAATGATTATATCTACAACTTTCCTATATGCCAAAATTTAAGTATAATTTCAATCTCTTAATGCCCCTAATGTACTTTGCCTCTAGCGTGGGACGGCCTGTACAAATTCCGGGTATTCCCTAGATACGTTGTATGGAACACCATGCCACGCAATATATTTTTTTATTTGTTCAGTCAGCAACACATGGATACATTTTCACAATTGTCTCTTATAAAAGCGATGATAACACTGCCATTGAAAACATGCGATTCCCGGGTAGTTATACCAACAAAACAATAAATATTACATAACCTTACCTATCATACTAATTCAACACAGTAAAATACTTGCATCATTGATAATATACATAAAAACACATCACATACCTTGCGTTGGGAGGCACTGTCCACATCCATGATTGGTTCTATATATTATGAAGCGTTGGGCGTTTAGTGTCCGGCAAGGCAGCAAGTCGTTCGCAGTATTTCACCATCAACTTACGTACAAATTACAAAATGGCTTTTACAATACGTTTTTACCACCTTTTTACGCATTTGCGCAGCAACTGGCGTACGAAAAGCTAAACCAAGCTGACCGGAGAAACAGTGCTGCCACCAGCACAATATAAAATCCCCTAATTTTGACAATATATAAAACAAAGTACAAACACGATTAATCTTGAAGAGTTTTTGGGTGGCCGCGTTTTTTTCGCAAAATTAGTACACCCTAGCATTACATTGACACGCCCATTGCCATGCAATTTTAGTGCGCACTAGTTTTACCAAAAGAAAGCGCTATGGTTTCATGAACCGCATAAGACGTAACTGATTCATCGCGACGATGTTAGTTTTTAACGTGTTTTTCACAACCAGTTCATTGGATGTTAATATAACGTTTTCTTATGATGTTAGAATTATGCACATTTTTCAACAACATATCTGAATCATCGCGCCGATGTTAGTTTTAAGCGTTATTCTAACGACTTGTTGGTAAATGATTATTTCATCACGTTAATTGGATGTGAATATAACATTTTCTTATGACGTTAGAATTGTAAACATCTTTTCAACGACATAACTGGGTCATCGCGCTGATGTTAGTTTTTAAACGTTATTCTTACGACTTGTTGGTAAACGATTACTTCATTACGTTAATTGGATGTTAATATCACGTTTTTTTATGATGTTAGGGTTAAGTACATCATTTGCACATTTTGAAACGTTAGAAGAATGTTTCTTGTTTAGTGGGCTAGCAATCAAGTTTTGGTTAAATTAATGTCTTATTGAGCTAATATTCTTTCCCTACTATCCCTATCCCTACTATATACTATCCCTATCCCTATCCCTATCCCTATCCCTATCCCTATCCCTATCCCTATCCCTATCCCTATCCCTATCCCTATCCCTATCCCTATCCCTATCCCTATCCCTATCCCTATCCCTATCCCTATCCCTATCCCTATCCCTATCCCTATCCCTATCCCTATCCCTATCCCTATCCCTATCCCTATCCCTATCCCTATCCCTATCCCTATCCCTATCCCTATCCCTATCCCTATCCCTATCCCTATCCCTATCCCTATCCCTATCCCTATCCCTATCCCTATCCCTATCCCTATCCCTATCCCTATCCCTATCCCTATCCCTATCCCTATCCCTATCCCTATCCCTATCCCTATCCCTATCCCTATCCCTATCCCTATCCCTATCCCTATCCCTATCCCTATCCCTATCCCTATCCCTATCCCTATCCCTATCCCTATCCCTATCCCTATCCCTATCCCTATCCCTATCCCTATCCCTATCCCTATCCCTATCCCTATCCCTATCCCTATCCCTATCCCTATCCCTATCCCTATCCCTATCCCTATCCCTATCCCTATCCCTATCCCTATCCCTATCCCTATCCCTATCCCTATCCCTATCCCTATCCCTATCCCTATCCCTATCCCTATCCCTATCCCTATCCCTATCCCTATCCCTATCCCTATCCCTATCCCTATCCCTATCCCTATCCCTATCCCTATCCCTATCCCTATCCCTATCCCTATCCCTATCCCTATCCCTATCCCTATCCCTATCCCTATCCCTATCCCTATCCCTATCCCTATCCCTATCCCTATCCCTATCCCTATCCCTATCCCTATCCCTATCCCTATCCCTATCCCTATCCCTATCCCTATCCCTATCCCTATCCCTATCCCTATCCCTATCCCTATCCCTATCCCTATCCCTATCCCTATCCCTATCCCTATCCTTCCTATCCCTATCCCTATCCCTATCCCTATCCCTATCCCTATCCCTATCCCTATCCCTATCCCTATCCCTATCCCTATCCCTATCCCTATCCCTATCCCTATCCCTATCCTATCCACCATCCCCCCATCCCCATCCCCATCCCCATCCCCATCCCCATCCCCATCCCCATCCCCATCCCCATCCCCATCCCCATCCCCATCCCCATCCCCATCCCCATCCCCATCCCCATCCCCATCCCCATCCCCATCCCCATCCCCATCCCCATCCCCATCCCCTATCCCTATCCCTATCCCTATCCCTATCCCTATCCCTATCCTATCCCTATCCCTATCCCTATCCCTATCCCTATCCCTATCCCTATCCCTATCCCTATCCCTATCCCTATCCCTATCCCTATCCTATCCCTATCCCTATCCCTATCCCTATCCCTATCCCTATCCCTATCCCTATCCCTATCCCTATCCCTATCCCTATCTATCCCTATCCCTATCCCTATCCCTATCCCTATCCCTATCCCTATCCCTATCCCTATCCCTATCCCTATCCCTATCCCTATCCTATCCCTATCCCTATCCCTATCCCTATCCCTATCCCTATCCCTATCCCTATCCCTATCCCTATCCCTATCCCTATCCCTATCCCTATCCCTATCCCTATCCCTATCCCTATCCCTATCCCTATCCCTATCCCTATCCCTATCCCTATCCCTATCCCTATCCCTATCCCTATCCCTATCCCTATCCCTATCCCTATCCCTATCCCTATCCCTATCCCTATCCCTATCCCTATCCCTATCCCTATCCCTATCCCTATCCCTATCCCTATCCCTATCCCTATCCCTATCCCTATCCCTATCCCTATCCCTTCCCTATCCCTATCCCTATCCCTATCCCTATCCCTATCCCTATCCCTATCCCTATCCCCTATCCCTATCCCTATCCCTATCCTATCCCTATCCCTATCCCTATCCCTATCCCTATCCCTATCCCTATCCCTATCCCTATCCCTATCCCTATCCCTATCCCTATCCCTATCCCTATCCCTATCCCTATCCCTATCCCTATCCCTATCCCTATCCCTATCCCTATCCTATCCCTATCCCTATCCCTATCCCTATCCCTATCCCTATCCCTATCCCTAACCCTATCCCTATCCCTATCCCTATCCCTATCCCTATCCCTATCCCTATCCCTATCCCTATCCCTATCCTATCCCTATCCCTATCCCTATCCCTATCCCTATCCCTATCCCTATCCCTATCCCTATCCCTATCCCTATCCCTATCCCTATCCCTATCCCTATCCCTATCCCTATCCCTATCCCTATCCCTATCCCTATCCCTATCCCTATCCCTATCCCTATCCCTATCCCTATCCCTATCCCTATCCCTATCCCTATCCCTATCCCTATCCCTATCCCTATCCCTATCCCTATCCCTATCCCTATCCCCATCCCATCCCCATCCCCATCCCCATCCCCATCCCCATCCCCATCCCCATCCCCATCCCCATCCCCATCCCCATCCCCATCCCCATCCCATCCCCATCCCCATCCCCATCCCCATCCCCCATCCCCATCCCCATCCCCATCCCAATCCCCTATCCCCATCCCCATCCCTATCCCTATCCCTATCCCTATCTCCTATCCTATCCCTATCCCTATCCCTATCCCTATCCCTATCCCTATCCCTATCCCTATCCCTATCCCTATCCCTATCCCTATCCCTATCCCTATCCTATCCCTATCCCTATCCCTATCCCTATCCTATCCCTATCCCTATCCCTATCCCTATCCCTATCCCTATCCCTATCCCTATCCCTATCCTATCCCTATCCCTATCCCTATCCCTATCCCTATCCCTATCCCTATCCCTATCCCTATCCCTATCCCTATCCCTATCCCTATCCTATCCCTATCCCTATCCCTATCCCTATCCCTATCCCTATCCCTATCCCTATCCCTATCCCTATCCCTATCCCTACCCTATCCCTATCCCTATCCCTATCCCTATCCCTATCCCTATCCCCTATCCCTATCCCTATCCCTATCCCTATCCCTATCCCTATCCCTATCCTATCCCTATCCCTATCCCTATCCCTATCCCTATCCCTATCCCTATCCCTATCCCTATCCCTATCCCTATCCCTATCCCTATCCCTATCCTATCCCTATCCCTATCCCTATCCCTATCCCTATCCCTATCCCTATCCCTATCCCTATCCCTATCCCTATCCCTATCCCTATCCCTATCCCTATCCCTATCCCTATCCCTATCCCTATCCTATCCCTATCCCTATCCCTATCCCTATCCCTATCCCTATCCCTATCCCTATCCCTATCCCTATCCCTATCCCTATCCCTATCCCTATCCTATCCCTATCCCTATCCCTATCCCTATCCCTATCCTATCCCTATCCCTATCCATCCCTATCCCTATCCCTATCCCTATCCCTATCCCTATCCCTATCCCTATCCCTATCCCTATCCCTATCCCTATCCCTATCCCTACCTATCCCTATCCCTACTATCCCTATCCCTTCCCTATCCCTATCCTATCCCTATCCCTATCCCTATCCTATCCCTATCCCTATCCCTATCCCTCCCTATCCCTATCCCTATCCCTATCCCTATCCTATCCTATCCCTATCCCTATCCCTATCCCTATCCCTATCCTAGCCCTATCCCTATC